>JAHQZX020002654.1:0-95394 GCA_019804575.2 Pseudotulostoma volvatum | reverse complement strand
AAAGCATTTACAAAGTGCCAAGTGTTGATTTCCTGGCTCGCCTCGCGTCCCGGCTCGGCGAGCGTCCCAACCTAGTAGTGCTTATGACATGATACCATTATGTAACTCCAAGAGAATTTGTGATTGATATACAAAGACTATTCTGTCTGAAATACTCTAACAACATCCATTGTCAATCTTTTTATATATATATATACTAAATGCCCTTATGGCGCTGACCCCTCAGTTTTCCACACTTTTAACAAGGCCGTATTCCCCAATTTCCTAAGCTACGCTTAAACTTAAGCTCCCAAGGCCCTTCTCCAGCCATCTATAGATGACATGCATTCGGAAAATCACATCACGGAGACAACACCGTTGCTAGGCGAGCAAAGAACCAATAATGGATTTTCCTCCGTTGGAAACCCCGACAGTTCCTTTCTGGGGGAGGACACACCGCAGCCTAACGCGGTAGTTACGAGCACACAGCCTCATGATACTGTTGAAGGGAATAATCGACTAAAGTATATTGTCCCTGCTATCTCGATTGGTGTAAGATTCCAACCCCTTACGAATATTTTTACTACTCATTAACATCCCAAAAGATATTTCTGGCTGCCGCGGATCAGACAATCATTGCTGCGAGTTATGCTCAAATCGGAAGCGATCTCCAAGCTCTTAACCTCACGAGCTGGATTGCGACGTCGTACTTCCTGACCTTGACTTCCTTTCAACCCCTATACGGTCGATTGAGCGATATCTTTGGCCGGAAACCATGTTTGCTCTTTTCATATGCCATCTTTGGAATTGGCTGCCTGTTTTGTGGCCTTGCGCGGAATATCTACGAATTGGTCGCGGCACGGGTATGCGACAATTGACTTTGTATATTTATCAACTTATTTCTGAACGATGGTTAGGCATTCCAAGGGATTGGAGGCGGTGGCATGACCACCGTTGTCAGCATTCTGATGACTGACCTCGTTCCCCTTCGAGATCGGGGCCTTTGGCAGGGCATCATCAACATCGTTTGGGCCTTCGGTTCAGGCATCGGAGCACCGCTGGGTAGGCTCTTGTCGGTGTTGACTGGTTTAAGGTGGATTGCTAACAGGGTCTCCACAGGCGGTATCTTGACAGATTACATTGGCTGGCGCTGGTTAGGAGAATCTTCATAAACATCCTTATCTCTGTCCGAAACTAACTCGGTCTAGGGCCTTTATCCTTCAAGCTCCAATCTGCTTAATGGCGTTTATCGCCGTTGCAGTTACTTTTAAGCCTCCACTTAGGGACACGGAAGACTGGCTCGTGAAGTTTCGCCGTATAGATTTTCTGGGCGCCATCGTTCTGGTTGCTGCGGTATTCAGTTTTCTCCTCGGCATCGATCGCGGAAGTAATGTTTCATGGGGCCTCCCAATAACAATCGTTTCGCTCAGCGTCTCAGCTATTCTCTCTGTCTCATTTATCTTTGTCGAGGCCTACATGGCAGTCGAGCCATTCGCCCCCGGTCACGTAATCTTCAATCGAGTCCTCTTTGCATGCTTCGCTTGCAACTTCTTCAACATGGGAGTCTGGTTGGGGCCTATGTTCTATATCACACTCTTCTTTCAAGCGGCAGATGGGGTCTCCGCAACTGTTGCGGGCCTGCGTCTTATACCTAGTATTATCTTTGGTGTTATAGGGTCGCTGTTTGGGGGGATAGTAATTAAGAAAACTGGAAAAGTTTACTGGATTAATGTGGCTGCATATTCCTGCTTGACCGCAGGTGCAATCATGACGTTCCTTTTCTCGGGGGCTATCGTATACGACATAATTTTATTGATCGTCTCGATGACCATCGCAACATTTGGAACCGGGATCGGAATAACAACCACGCTAATTGCTTTGAGTGAGTACTGGGCTGATCCTTGTTGGGGAGCACTTACTAAAGTTGAACAGTTGCACACGTTTCCCCTGATGATCAAGCCGTTGTGACTGCTTGTTCATATCTTTTCCGCTCATTAGGCTCGGTCCTTGGTGTCTCCGTACTGGCAACTGTTATCCAACAGCTTCTTCGCAATCGGCTGAGAGCCGAGCTACATGATAGCAAGGATGTTGATCGCATCGTCGAAGGTGTACGAGAGAGCCTCGATTTCATCAATACACTAGATCCAGGCATTCGAGACACTGTGAGAAGTTGCTACGGCTGGTCGATAAACATCGGCCTTGGTTCTATGATCGCAATTGCTTTCTGCGCTCTTCTAAGCAGCTTCTTCATCCGTGAGCAGAAAATTAATCGTTGAGGCCATGTTCGACGTACAATTTTCTGAACCGTGACGTTTTCTGTATACGTGCAGACTATTGGGCTACAAAAGTAACCTAGATTTCGTTTGTAACCTTCTGCTTGTGCTTGTGCTTTCAGCCAAGACTTTAGTAACTAACGTTGCGACCCCGAAGACAATTCCTGATCTTCGTTTCGAAGCGGGACTAGCTTGGGTTCGATTTCCGTGAATTTCGGTTGACTAGGATACTGTCTGATGTATTTCGGCAAGCGCCGAACGCTCTAGACTCCCATCGTAGCTCCTTTTTTGTGGGGTGACCTTTGCTGTCGCTGGGGATATATGTACCGTGCAGTACTATAATAGGATATATAGTGCCTAACGGAGACCTCGAACTATTTTTGAGAGTTTTGATTGATTGCACATGTGCCAGATGTTGCAATTCAAATTGAGTCACCTTCGGGTTCCTCCCCTTCCGACGGTGATCATCTTGCTGCTGATGCAATACCCATCAGGTGTGATTCATGACCGAAAATACTACAAAGCGGAGGATCTAGTAGCTATAGCCGGCGAACGAAAAAAGCAGACTGGGATCATGATTTCGAAATCGTTCATGTTGGCAACCCTGGGCGCTATTACTATAGTAACTGCATTGTATGTACAGTCGAATACCAGAAGTCATGAGACTTTTTGTCACTTGACCCCCACTGGTCTATCTACATCCCCCTGTTTTTATCCCTACTGATCCATGCACAACACCTAACCCCATCATGCCTACCAAACCAAAAACCTCGAGGCGCATTCCAGTGAGGTACTTCGCTTGGTTTTTAGACTTCATGGTCAAAAATTCTCCTACCCTCAAATCGCCAGTGCGCTAGACCTCCCCCGCCGCCCTCTCTATTGCCTGGAGAAACATGAGGAACGCATCGAGACGGGCCCAAAGCGACCAGGATGAAAGCCAAACCTCACTAGAAGAGCTGAAAGAGCTTTGCTTCGCCATGTGAACAACAATCCCGAGATACGTTCCAGGCATTGTCGACACCGTCAAAATCGGGGAAACAGCTTCACATCAGTGCTGTTCGACGGTATCTTGCCAAAACCAGCTTTATGCGTTCAAGCCACACCGGAAGCCATTCCTTAATTAAAAATATAAGCAAGCTCGGTATAAATGGACCCAAGAATATCTCTCTTGGAGCCTGGATGTAACGACCCCTAGGGGCGCCCGCAGATGGGGTGGACTGTTCTTCTAGATTAGTTTTAATTCACGGATAAACCTACTCCGACCCCTAGATCCTGTATATAGTCTGGCTGGACCCTTATGGAAGGACCAGCGATCAATTCTGTCATCTGTGCGTGTCTATCTATCACCTTTGTTCTATGAATGTATCATTTATGGTGATCCTCCACCTTAGTCACGCTGTCCAGTACCCTGTTCGTTACACTAGGTGATTGGTGTTGTGCAATCTTTCTGACGAGAGTCACCTTTGAGCTTGGACTGCATACTGAGGCGAAAAAGCGGCGAGGCTTTCAAGCCTCAATACCTCTTGCCTTTCAAGTCGGGACGTACCACGGTCCGCGTTTGGGGGTGTATAGATTATACATACAAGGGAAAATTGGTTATTCTACCCGCAAACACCAATATGAATAGCAGGGTCTACTGCGACAGAATATTGAACGATCACGGGTACCCTATGTATGAACAGGTCATGGAAAGTATGGGGATGCTACTTGGCAAGGTGATGGCGCAAAATACCACACGTCAACGATGGTACGAATTGACGGAAATTAATGCTGATGGCGCGCATGGAGTGGCTCGCCCAACCATTGAGAACCTATGGCATCTTATCAAGATCGCCATATGCAAAAGGCGCCATAGAATCAATTCGGCAGCCGAACTAGCTGAGATCATCCAACAGTAATGGGATGTAATAGACATTAAGGTGATCCAGAAGATTATCCGTACCATGAGAGATAGGTGCCGGGCTGTTATTGCTGCAAAGGGGGGACATACAAAATATTAATTTAGAATACCAGAGCTTTTACCCACATCTTCCGGTATTCGAATAGGGTCAGTAGAGCTGAGTTATCCCCATTTAATTGATGGCATCGCCAAGAATTTTATCCGGTATCCGACTTGTACATACATGTGTAATAAATTATAATTGACAGGTCACGTGAAAGTCGACCTAAAGTATGAACGGTCTTGGTAATGTAAATATCGATGCTTTATTTTTTGTCGAATACAAAAGATACCACGGTATGCTATACTAACCGTATATTGTATAAGGCCTCGTCTAATGGTCCCAACATACCCCCTCAGATCAGAGAGGCAAAGAGCTCTCGCAACTTCAATTATTGTACTTATGAGAAAGCGGCCCGCTAGCCTTGCCACTACACCACAACACCAAAAAGACCCAATAAATGACTATTCAGTCACTACTATATACTAAGATCAGGATCCTGACAGTACTATCTGAAACACTGGCTTACTAATAGGTAGTGTCTGCGGCGGACTAACAATAAAAAAAGTTAATAGTAGAATAGATGATGATTTCTGTGATGGCTACTTCTTGGATGTATGCCCAACAATGATAAAAAAAATAGTTGTATGGAAACAAATGGCGATGATCTAAATTACCCGAATAGGACTAGTAAACTGATCAGTTACTCCCAGCTCTTGTGGTTTGGCGGTATGAGCTCACCACGGGAAGCTACAATGAAGCTTGGCAACTCCAATACTCTCAATATACCTCAAGAATGATTGGTTTCTATGGTTGCTAGACAGCAAATACATAGAGGACTGGATAGTGGCATCAGAATGTTCCCTGAACACCATCAAGCAAAAGTTCCTAGACATCAATAGGAGCATTTGCGGCGATATATGACCTAGATGTGCTGCGTCGGCCGAACCCGACTTGTGGACGGAGATACGGGTCGACTACTGTGACTTGGCGAACATGGAGACTGACGTCAGGGGGATAGGGATCCCACCAGAGAAAGACTTCAAAAGCGTCATGACGTGGACAAATCTAAGCGGCCTGACGAAGAGAATGGAAGGACAGATCCGACTGATACACGACTTTATCCTGAACGAGGAGGAGTTTGAAGAGGAGGAGGTGGAAGCGTGTTACCCAGGAGACTTAAACGCACCGAGTCCAACACTAGCGTGTCGACCCCCCCCCCATTTGTACAGTACATAGCGAACCGACATAAGCGGCGGTTCTACCAGACATACCCAGGGATCCTCCAGTGAACTGAAAATGCGGTGTACCTCTTCATCATTAGTCTAGTTTTGGTTAGCGGCTATTGGGCAATCATCTTACTTGTTTAAGCAAAGCCTAAGGCGTCTGATTGGCCTAAAAGTTGCCCGAATTCAACCTGGCCACAAGACGAAGATTTCTTCCTTTCCATTTTATTGTTTTACTTATTAATTACATATATACTTATGAAGCCCAATTTATAATTATTTACAGGTCGTCATGGTGAACATTTGCGTCAAAGATAGTGGGTTGTTGTTGATACTTACATTACTACCATAGTACAGTACATATCACAGGACCCCATAGATTGAAATGCCTAGACAGGCTCTTATGATCCACCGTAGAGAACATAATGATTGTATCATTTATGGTTTTCTATAGAGCTTCATTTCCTAAAGAACAATGTGCTATTAGTAATATAGTAGTTCCAATTGGTAACTGCTCACAGTCTTGGTTTACTTGACCTTTTCTTCATTATCTCAACATTTCCAAGCCTAATCTTGTCGAATCTGATAAATCTCCCGCTCTAAGCTACAACTGAGCAGGGTGCAAGTACCCGTCTATCATTTCTCTTTTCTTATTAACACAATACACTTTATTGTGATCCTAGGATCATGAGTCGAACGAGACTTCGCCGGTGCGAAAGCCAGCATCATGTCTAGAACTTCCTCGAGTCCTATCTCACTTTATCGCCCGGTCATCTATATCCTCTCTGGAGTTGCGGCGGCTTGTGCTCTCTACTATGCTCACAGTAACCTCCTCACGCGATCTCAGCCTCAGCCCTCTCTACGACGTCGTAATACGGTACATCGTCACAGGCGTCACGAATATGATGAAGTCGAAATTGCGAACACGCATTCGTTTCGAGCTATTGAGCATCTTGCACAGTTGGAGCGTGAGAATGGTGTCTATGGGACGTTTAGGATAGAGACTCAAGATGGCAGACGGGTCGAAATTGGCCTTCTCCCATCGCTATTGGCAACTCGAGATCAGCTCATGGCGAATGTTGGTGTTCCACAAGTCGATGCAGAGCGAATGCGTGAGATGATGGAAGCCACATTTCTAGAGTCGTTTTTTGCCCTCGACTTTCCACCATCACATGCAATACGAGAGGGATCCCTTGAAAGGGATTTTCTTGTAGAGGAGTTACATTCACGGGGCATATCTCGAATCGGCATTGTAAGAGCGCTCGATCAATTCAACGCCGATGATACCTACGGTGAGGAGTTGCGCCGTCGTCGACAGAATGGGGAAAGGGTAACTTTAGCCACAGCCAGTGGACGTGATTTGATGACATCGGTACAGAATCTTGATGGCGGCGAAACAACGCTGGATGACCAAAGCGTGTTTTCATGGCGTGATGGAAATAATGATTCATCAACAGCAAGAGAGGGCCAAAACCTCCTCAATCTACTCTACCATATCGCGGAGGATCAAGCTAGGCGGGACGGATACATCCACAGAGGGGTGACGTGCAATAGCTGTGGTGCATTGCCCATCCAAGGGATTCGGTATAGATGCGCTAACTGTATCGACTACGACCTTTGTGAAACTTGTGAAGCGATGCAAGTACATAGTAAAACCCACCTATTCTACAAGGTTCGCATTCCGGCTCCTTTTTTGGGAAATCCTCGTCAAGCCCAGCCTGTGTGGTATCCTGGAAAGCCTATGATGCTCCCACGAAGTCTACCACGGTTTCTTGCTAAACGGCTGATCAAAGAGACCAATTTTGAAAACACTGAACTGGACGCCTTGTGGGATCAATTCAGATGTTTAGCAAATATCGAATGGCCCAACGACCCAAATAAGCTTGGTATGGCTATTGATCGAAAGACATTCGATCGCTGCTTTGTACCTAACACATCTATTCGCCCACCGCCTCCAAGCCTGATGTACGACCGTATGTTCGCATTCTATGATACGAATGGCGACAACCTGATTGGGTTTGAAGAGTTCCTGAAGGGCCTTGCGAGCTTTAACAACAAGAGCTTCGATGAGAAACTGCGAAGAATCTTCAGAGGGTACGATATTGATGGGGATGGATACGTTGAGCGCAAGGATTTTCTTCGAATGTTTCGAGCGTTTTACGCTCTGACTCGAGAGTTGACCAGAGATATGGTCGTCGTCGGCATGGAAGATGACTTTTTGGAAGGAGGCGCACGGGATGTTATCCTGGGCAGTCAGCCTATTAGTTCCGCATTCCCTGGAAGCATCCCACCGGGAGAACCATCTAGGATCGGCGAGGGTAAACGAACGAACTTAGAGGGAGATATGGAAATCATCGATAATGAAGGCGTTCTTCGGCCGGACGGAGCAGATACTGGCAGCCGCGATGTTATCATTGGAGACGCTTCAGTTCGAGAGCAGTTCGGGAGGGTGCGTCCCGTATTCCCATCCACAGTTCAACTGTCTGGTACGGGCTCATCCCAACAATGGCCCTTGCCTGCTTCAGCCAGTGACGAGAGCGATAGTGGGGAAGATGAGGATGACCATGAAGACCATTCGGCCGATGATGACGGCTCGTCTTCATCCAGTGAGCAATGGCCCCCAGCAGAGCACGTTCTAGAAGAAGACATTGTGAATGCACTTGAGGCGTATGTCCCCTTACAGGAGGTCACAGATCGAGTGGATAGGGCCCGGATCAGGACTAGCGTGTATCATAGAATGCATAACGAAGATCGGAGGAGGATCGAGGAGGCACGAAGACAAGGGGTCCAGGAACGTTGGGAGCGTCGAAGATTCTACATTGATGAAGAGGACGGTGCGACAGCCCCTGTTGGCTATCAGCAGAGTTCCGACCTTTACGACATAAGTGATGATGAGGAAATGGCCGACGAGGAACATCCGAAAATTGCATCCCATCCTCCGTCGCCTCGTTCGAGGTCTTCGTCTAAGGTTCGCTTTCAGGATGACGTTCCTGATGACTATGATGTGAGATCGAATCCGTCGACGTCGTCACGTAGTATTCCAGTTGGTGAGCGATGGGGCGGGTTTGAGGTACCGGAAGTTGAGAGGGATGCGGGGAAGGAGGTTCTCTACCAGGTAACGCAGCAGGGACTCAATGAACTTCTAGATGTCCTCTTCAAACCTAAGGAAGATCTTTCGATAGAGGCCTATCGCACTCGGGCCGAACGAAAGAGATGGGCTCGAGAAATCGAGTTGGTGGAGCAAATGGACCCAGGAAAGAAACCCAACAGAAGGGAGGCAGGCACGACCGAGGATAGTGAAGACAGCATCAGTCATGCGAAGAGTACCCGCGACCCACATGGTTCTGAAATGAAGACGCCCGATGAGCTGATGCAGGCTCTCGCGGCCCCGCAAGCAGCAGAGATCGTAGGGCTTGAGCCTATCTTGACACCCCCATCTATCGCCAATTCACTCGAGGAAGAAAACGATTTGTTGCACACCGATCGTCAAGAAGCAACTGGCCTTGCGTTTTCTTCCGAAGATCATGACCTACCAGATTTGGAACCGTTTCCTCTTCCATCAACATCAGATGCTAGTTCTGCCAACGGGCAGAATGTTCCTGAAATTGGGTCTCCTCCACTTGATCCAACTCTTCCACAACACCGTCCTGATGAGCCTGATTCAATATCGCGTCATCCCCATCTTTCGTTTCACGACGAATTAACCTACATTTCGGCCGAGGGAAACGCTGAGACGGTTGATATGCCATCTTCCAACCGGTCCCGCAGGCGCTCTCAGCACCAAATTTTTCGACTTCGCTTCCAACCCAATGGCTCGACATCTTTTCCAGCACCACGATCCCTAGACTCGTCATCACCAGAAGCAGAGGCCACGGCTCCAAAGTTTTCTCCGTCACCGACACAATCCTTCCATCAGCCTCAAGTGTCTCCGACACTGCGGCCGCAACAAACGCCTCCCCGCCAGCCATCTCCACAGACACTGTCTCGATGGGCCTTCTTAAATCAGATCGAGCGTGAAGCGAAAGAACGAGGCGGTGGCGGCGCAAAACTTAATTTTGAGGAGTTCCAGCAAAGAATGGATGGCGAGAGTGGTCGTAGACTTGCATACGTCGTGGGTAGCTGGACCGAAATGGCAATTTTTTGAAAAAGATTCGTTGGGCCCACTCGCACCTTCTAATTCAACTCTTCACAGCGCTTCGCTACTTTTCCTCCTCATCAGCATATTAATTGGCTTTCAGTCCAAATGAAAGATATTGGGCGTTGGTGGAAATTCCTCTAGGAAAGCATTGGTTCTCTGAACGGCGTATGGCTTAGATATCGCACATATCATATAGGTTATCGAAAACAAAAGTTTTAGGGGTGGGACAAACCTGATGTGCTTTCGAATAATTGATCGGTTGATTTACCTCGCTGATCATACCCTTCGTGATGCCGCGATTAGATCCAATTTGATACAAGTCTTGTCTTATGAAAATAAGGACGGCTACTGGAGCATCTAACTTTGGTAATATCGAGAACTGCGAAGTCGAGTTTCATAATACGTTCAGGTCAGGTATGCCCGGCCTTGGCCCATTGAGGAAAGAAAGAGCTGGAAAGGATGTATTATACTACTCATGCAAGTACATACGGAGTGCTTAGAGTACGGACTAAGAAATGCACTATAGTGCTATTATATATATATATGCCCGAAAGGGTATGTAGGCGATTCCATTCAGATGGTATTTACACCACAAAGAGTCAAGATGTAGTAACAGTTCGGGAAGCAATAATAGTATATCGTACTGATCAATACTCATTTAACGGCAGGGTTAATAAACATATTCTCTCTCCTATGGTAGTACATACTAAGATATTATAGAGGCTTGTGTGATATATGTCACAAGGGAGTTTCATGAATTTAAGCTATCGTTCTCCCCCTTTAAGGAATAGCAGCTAAATCAAAAGAAGGGGGGAAATAAAAAAAAAAGAGGAAATAGAAAAATTAATCCCAATATTTAATCACGCCTTCTAACCCGCCGGTGGCAACTTTGCTGGTCTCTTGTGGATGCCAATCAACACACGTCACAGCCGACCCTTCCTTGCCGCCAGCTACGATCTTGTGGTACATCTTACCAGTCTTCCAGTCCCAAAAGCAGACAAAGCCGCCGCTGTCGCCCGAGGCGACAAACTGGCCGTCAGGCGAAACGGCCACGTCGATGGCGTATCCGGCGTTGTTGTGGCCGCGGAAACCCTTTTTGCGATTCTGCCGAAATTTGTCGGTCGAGGCATAGACGACGATCTGGTTGTCGCCAGACTGGAAGAGGACGTACTTCCCGTTCGGGTGAGGTGCCGCCCGGACGAGCGCATACATGTACGGCTCTGCGATGAACTTGATGGGGACGGGAATGTTGTACTCCCAAGCGCGGAGCGACTTGTCGTCCGAGGTAGAGATGAATCGGCGATTCTGGTCCACGAAGGTGATCGTGTTGATGGCTGCTAGATGGTGATCATACTCCTGGGTTAATTCGCCACTTCGCGTATCAAACTGGACAATCTTTTTGTCCGACATTCCCGCCAGGAATTCGTGTGAGTATCCCGGGTCCGGATTGAAACGAACCACATGCGGCGTCTTGCCCGTGGTGAAGCGCCCCAAGCACTTTCCATACTCAGTGTCCCATAACTTAATCTGCCGGTCGTATGACGCTGTGAGGAAAGTCCCCCCGGTTGGGTGGAACGTGGTATCGGTGATGGCCTTGGAATGGCCGGAGAATGTCCGGAGCAGTTCGTGGGAGTGATAGACATCCCATATCTTCGCCTTCCCGTCAGCAGCTGAGGATAGAAGGAGATGGCCCGATAATGGGAAGAATCGTAAGGATGTGATCGGTTTCGTATGGGATTTCCACGTATGGACCAATTTCTTGGGCACGTAATTCTTTGTACTTCCAACTTCCTTCTTCAAGTCGATATCTAGATCTTGGGGAATGTGCATATATGTCCTTCCTAGGTAATCAAACTGGTCGGAGCCGTGAAACTCGGTCGTCTCGGTTACCGACGTATCATCTTGATACTCGGTAGCGTCTTTACTCATAGCTGGCATGTGCGAAGGGCCGACGGTTTCTTCAATGTATTCCTCATCGCTAGCAAACTCCTCACCCGCAAGCGTTGCTTCGTCCTCTTCATACATTTGATCGTCGTCGGCATATTTCGCCCATGGACCGAGATACGCACCCTCCCCTTCAACGACACCGGGATCTCCCTTCCTCTGCCGTTTCCGCCGTAAGGCCGCGGATTCTTCCTTGGAGGGCTTCATCTGAACGATATCTCGAGCACCATACCGGGCAGCATTTTCGAGATTCCCGACAGAATGGCCTGGTCGGCTCGGATCCCGGGCGTAACCCAAGCTCTGAAAAGTACGATGTTGCACGATGAAGGTGGCGTCGTTGATGGCAGTCTCCTGGGCATAACCTGTAGGCACATTCTTGCGCTTCAACCCATTGCCGTAGCCAGAAGGCTTGAAGGGATTTGTAGGCCCTAGGTCAGGGCGCGAAAGGTCATTGTAAGTTGCGTTGTAGGTGAGGGCGTTTGAGGTAGACTGGGTGAGCAACTGCAAGCGTGACGGGTCCTGCCGATAATATTAGATACCATTTCTAACCACGCAAAAAAATACAAAATTCTTTACAAAATGCCTGGACGAGTGGTAGTTGAAGACCAAACCTCTATATTGACATCTGGAGCTGCGATGACTGTTGTTGCAGGCGTCATCGAAGGCCTAGCTTGCGTAGCGGAATTTGCCTCCTCCTCACTCGCAGAATCATAGATCACGCCCACTAGGGAAGCCATTGTTGCTAGAACAAGATCGGCCTGCTTAAGGTCTCGAGCGGGAATAACTAACGTTTAAGGCCGTTGGGGTACATGGAGGAGTTTGAAGTGTTTTTTATCCCCCGTCTTAGGGTTGGCTCCAAAAAGCGTGCACCGCGTCCCCCCAAAAAATTGTGCCACGGCAAAATAGTAAATATATTATGTACATTATATTCGACATACATGATTACAATATCTCTAATAATGTAAAATTGCCCTATACCAGGTCTAGCTTTAATTCCTTGAATTCTGACCTGCTGGAAAAGGGCACGTGCCCGACTACTGCCAAGCCTCGTGCCTGCCCTTGCCCTCGCCAAATATTGTTTTTCGCATCTCTCGCGTCCTAAGCTCGAGCAAAGATATATGACGTATCACAGCCAAAGGTTTCGAGCGATTAGTCAGATGATTCATCTTACGACAATGGTGAGTCGTGGGTATCCCGCATAGCCGGTCGCTGTCCCTTTGTTCACACCTTCCCCAGACCTTATTTCCTGGTTGTCTTCATCCTTCTCTTCGTGGGTATATGTTGAAAGGAGTATCATGATTAATTGAACGGTGAAGTATATACAAAAAGCGAAGGCAGAATATAGCACAGAGGGCCGCAGCTCGGTAATCCTTACTTTCCATGAATCTCACCCGTTGCTATATAGGTTACCTAGAACCCATCTTCCATGAATTACTGTCCTCTTTTAGTGAGCCAGCATTTATCATCATCCCATCATCATTCATGACACTTTCCTCTGTAGTTGGATTGAACAAAGCTGTGGTGGTCTGTGAAGGCAAGAGCTCTCTGGTGGGGCAGCATGAATTCACGACCAACACGAAAGGTCATGTCATTGTATTGGAGCCCCGCTGGCTCTTGACATCAAGTTCAACATCATTCAACCGTTCCCCTTCATCAATGCTCGTTTCGAATGGAGACTGGGGATAGGAAATGCTAGGCCGGACGCCCATAACGCATAGAATACTCCGTCTTGTCGCGGAGTCAATGCGTTTCATCCCGGATTAAGGCGACGATCATACTATAGAGGTAGAAAAAGAACATGATGAGGTGGAAGCCGAGCTTAATGAACGATTCCTGAGGCGCTGATGAGCGCCAGACCCGAATAATGGCTATTTCAAATGATATGAAAACTAACCTTCTTGTGGACATTCAACTTTCGGAAGATCTCAGTCGCATCCAATAGGTGCTGATTGTCGAAAATCCTAGATAGGTCAGCTTCGTTTCTTCATCATACGCCTCAGCCTGGCTCGCAGAAAATATCAAGGAACCTACTTCTTCCCATTGAAGGCCAGGAGCGGTAAGTTAAGCAAAATTGTTAGCCAATAACCATTGATCACGAAGAGGAAGGTCAGAAAGGCGTGGACAGCTGCTTCAGGAACGATGTAGGCGTTTAGCCGATTGCAGAGATCGATCGGGTTAATGTAGTCACTATATCTCATCGCAGTCAGCGGATGTATCTCATAAGCGTATGATCGACACTCGCAGTGCTTGAAATGATACATAGCAGCCCGTTCGGCGTGGCCAGATCGGAGAGAATCGAAGGGAACTCAACAGGGTCGGACGGATACCACAAAACTCACCATTCCAAGTCGCTATACATAATGGTAAAGAAAACCTGCAAGAAGAGGTTGACAGCATTAATCAACACCGCCAAAAGGTATAGCCACGCTTCGCCAGACATGGTGGTTGCGGCAAGCCCACGAAAGCCGGCGCGGAGATCGAGTTTTGTGATCGAGAGATATGATCTAGTATAGTATGCACCAGGTGCGCAACCCAGAATTCTTAATAGAGAGAGAAGCGAAAAATGAAGGATGGGGAAAGCTTGATTCGAGAGGATGGCCTGTCGGTTTGGCGCACAGAGGGCGGGACGGATAGTTAGAATAATGGAGCAGGCCAACAGGGACAGCAGAGTGATTTGGGAGAGAGAATACTACTACATACCTATAATAAGGTAGGAAAGATATAACAATCATAAACCGAAAAGCTACTGTAGGTTATATTAAATCGGTACCCAGATCCCGTGAGAGGACGAGAAGAATGCAAGCAGCGAAAGGATCCGCAGTGGGAAGAAGGTGGTGAAACGAGTCAAGGTATAGATCGATCGATAGATACGTAGATGATACATGCTATTATGTACCTACCTATCATCTCATTATCATATCACATATCATAGTATGACCAGCCAGGTATGATTAAGTTATATACCTAAGGATGATAGTTACTGTCATACTCCATCTCGTATCGATGATTATTAACATCATGCTATACGATCAATCATACTTGGGTACTTGATGTATACGGAAGTGTACTTACTGTAATAATAGTTGATTGGAGGAACCAGTAGATGCACTTATAAGTTATTAGCAATGCGTTGTTGCGGTAAGTATGGTACTTGCTAATGTATGTACTGTGCTATAAGTACCTACCTAGTATTCTTCGGTAAGATCATATCGGTACCGACTTTTGATACGATAGTACCTAGGTACTTAACTTATAGTATTACTGCCAGAGTACCTAATGATACTACTATGTAATCACTATGTACTATCATACGAAATATACATAGTATGATATATGGATGTAAGTAGTAGTAGTTAGTACAATAACCATTAATAAACCCGCCTTCCTGCGGCAGGACAGGACAGACATGATAGTAGGCCAACGTTTAGTAAGGGAGAGCTAGCGACGATACTATTATCCCTCTTTTTCGGTGGAGATCTCACAGCGTGGAGGATGATATTATCTACAGCGTTCCTTACACATCTGGTGTGCGTAAGTCTCACAGTTCGCTGATGATTCTTGCCCATAGCCTGCCTGGGGACACACAGAAATCGGAAACATTAATGGAGGTGAAGGGAGGTTAAACAATGTCTCGGAAGGAAAAACGGATAGGAGATAAGGACGCATCAATATATGGTGCGAAAAGCAAACAATATCTATATGAACCCCATGTGTCTCCCTAGTAAACAGTTCACCTCTGTTCCACCAGAAGGTAGTGCATTGCAACATATGAGATGACAATGAATGATCCGGAAATGACGGCTAGCCCGATCACATCGGGCCATAGCGCCAGAGTGTCGAACCCGAAGCTACTCAGAATGGTCGCTCCTGGTACTTCAATATCTAACCCGTATTTATGGTCAATCAACGTCAGATACGTCACTTCGTTCACAATCAATGCTTCAAAGCCGTAGTGGAAGATCGATAGCTAGAGAAGACACGTTAGAAACACCGCATTCCAACAAGAGCTGAAGAAAGAGAGGGGGAGGGAGACAAGAAAACACACCGTTTGCAACCAGAGAGCAGATTTGGGAATAGCATCGTGGTTAAGGAGCAATCCAGCAAATAATAAGCTGAATAGCATCACAAGGCTACCGACCAAATTAGCTACGCCTCCATCCCGGAAGACGATACCGATAAACAGGCAGATGCCCGCAGCCGCCAGAGTAAATAGGATGAGAATCAAAAGGAACTTAAGGAACTCTGGCCATGCGGGAATAAGCCCTGTCATGGGATACACGATGACAGCCATGATGATCGGCGGAATTAGCCTTAGAGGAACGATATCGAATATCACTTTGGCGGCAAAGTACGGAAGCGGAGAGTAATAACCGTTGGCTCTTTCGCGAACAAACAACAACCGCTCCGATGAGAAAACCGTCAAGCTGGTAAGAGTGCTGAATCCGAACAGTGCGAGGATAAAGAAGAATAAACCAAGCCGGTTTTGGAAACCCTTGATGTCATCCGTAAGCCCATAGAAAAGATATCCACATAGAACAGCCAGGAGAATTGATATTGCGTAGTGTGAGAGCATTAACATAGGATTCCGATACAAATTGCGCCAGGTCCTTTGGGACAAGATGATAAACTGCCGCAGGAGACCGACCCTGGCATAGCCTTTGAGAAAGCTGGTGGAAACATGGTTGGGTTGAGCCCCAGTATTTGATGGTACAGTCAGACCCACGGCATTCTGTACTGCTGCGGCGATCTCGTCATTCACAGAATTGGCGATGTCGGAAGTAGCGTAGCTAGTGACCAGTGCATCAAGATCGGTCCTGCCCGAGGGCGGTGGGGGAGGCTGATCAGGATCATCAACGATCAAGGACGGGACGGAACCTTGCTGACGTGATAGGCGAAGCCATTGTTGATTGCTCTCCGCCGATCCAACGTTAGCATCCTCTTCGTCTGTCTTCGGCGTTGGTGGAATATCAACGTCGGTCTTTCGTCGGGTGAAGAGTTGCTTGTCTTGTCGTTGTTTTAGCGATGGTCGATGTTTATTGCGAGGCCGGGTCGGGAAATCCGGAGGTGTTCGAGGAGCGTCTTCGAAGCTGGTATTGGATGCACTGGCAATAGATTTCACGGCTCTCAGGCTGCTGGATGCTGTCTTGAGGTTGGTCGCCTGCACACCCAACCCTAAAGAATCCTCATCAACAGGGGGCCTGGCAGCGCTGGCGTGCATGGTGAGATCAACAAGGTAGTCCGCAATGTTGAAGCCCGGGGGGCAAGAATAACCAATGTTGTCAAAGTACGGCTGACAAGCGGAGAATTGCCCAGAATAAACCGTTTTTCCATCCGCCAGAAGGATCAATCGATCGAACAACGCAACAATATTGGAGCGCGGCTGGTGGATTGTGAATATCACCGTACGATTATAGGTTTTGGCCAAGGTAACGAGACACTCAACGACATTGAAAGCATTGAAAGCGTCCTACTCAATGAGTCACCTTCGCGATAATGACTTTTGAGTCAGGTAAAAACTAACTTACCAAGCCGCTAGTTGGTTCGTCCAAGAACAGAATGCTTGGGCTAGTAACCAATTCACAGGCGATGCCGACTCTTCTTTTCTCGCCGCCAGAAATCCCGCGTCCCTTGCCTTCCTCAGACCCGACCAACTGATCTTTGATATGATATATTCCAAGTTGCTTCTCGACCTCGAACACCCTCTGCTCCTTCGCAAAATGACTCATATCCTTGGGCAATCTCAATAAGGCGCTGGTAAGGATCGTCTCATGAACAGTAAGTGTCGCCAACATAGCATCGTCCTGGTCAACAAACCCGATTATGCTTTTGAAGTCATGATCGCTAATCTTCTGACCGTTCACGTAGAAATCGCCTCGAGCGGCTCCACGCTTGTTCTTTCGTGCCAAAAGGTCAAGGAAAGTTGTTTTCCCAGCCCCCGATGCTCCCACGATCGCCGTCAGCTGGCCCGACGGGGCAGCGCCCCGAATACCAGATAAGATTTCTCTGCCATTGAGATAGTACGAAACATTCTGAAAATGTAAAGCAGCTGGTTTGTGGTCCATGAGAAGTTTGTCGGCTTCATCGTCAGACTCATCGGGCTGACGTAGAGCCGCATAGCCTAAGTATCGTGCTCGTCTGGAGAGATACCACACGACCAAGATCACGACCACCACAAACAGAGCAGAACCAGCTATAACACCAGCAATGAGCGGGGTGTTAATCTGCTTAACAGGCCGTTGATACCCGGGAACATCAGTCTTGTAGAGGCATTCTCCCGCATTACAATTCAGGGTAATGCTCTCGTCCCCAAAGACGCTCTTTATCAGGTTGTTCATTGCCGGTTCCTGAAACTTGCTCCCATCTTTGTTGCTGCCGCCTATCGTGGATAAAGAAGAAAAGGAGGCAGGTCCCCTGATTGATTGCTCGAGAAACTCGCCAATGTCAATTGATCCTTCCTCGCCACACAGCATCCGTCCAGGAACGCATTTACATCGGACGTTGTCACAACGGTAGTGCGTCTCGTTGTGATCATAATCTGTTTGCATGTCCCAGTCACAGGTATCAAGAGAACAGTAGAATGATTCCACTTGATCGACCCAGACTATCTCGTAAGTTAGCAAGCTCTCAAAGGGCAATGATCCAAGGCAAAGATCCAACCTACATTGAAAATTGCAACTACGATCCTCAACTTGACAAGAAAAGGTGACCTGGGGCTTCCGCTCCTTGAGCTGATCTAAGATTTTTCTGTTGGTGACATCACATATCTGGTAGTTTTCCTTAACCACTAGGCCTTGGCGGTAACAAACACCTCCGTCGCCGTCTGGCGTCATGGCATTACAGGCATCGTCCGTCTTACAAACATTGCAGTTGATGCCCTCCCAGCCTTCCTTGCAGGCGCAATACTGGCCTTCCCGTGGTGCTCTATTAGCACCATCGGTGAGAGAGCCGCATGTCGGCTCCGAGCAGTCATCACCCCCAAACCCGGGGCTGCACCTGCATTTGCCGGTATATCTATTGCATGGAGCGAACTGAGCACATTGAAATGCGTCGAGCTGGCAGTTAAAACACGGGGGACATTCCGGTGGGCGATCATCCAATAGAGAGAGTTGAGAAGATACCAGCTCCGAATCCGAGTAGTTCCTCCACGCACCACTAATGATTGAGTTGAACGCGATGACCGCTAGAAATTCAAGAGACCGCATGTTAGTCAAGCGCCTGATTTTATGATCGAGGAGAGATAAAGGGATGCGATTGCCCGTCGACCAGCAATGGTTCCCAGGGTCTGGTTCCAAAGACTGTCAGTGGCACATGAAGAGATCCTAGAGAAAGGGGTTTCCAGTTAGCATGCAGAAGCTCCAAGGCATATGCCCAACCCCAGCAACAGAGGAGACTAGTAGTAATATAAGTCGATCGTCGGGAGGACTTTAGCGGATGAGCTGGCGGCAGCATTCAACGATGCTTCTCAACCGGGAGTAAGAGAGGACTCAGTCCGTCACTCACCGTCTTGATCGAGCGGCTATCTCATGGAGGTTGTCTTCTTAATAGCGCAGTTACAGGAGGCAGTAAGACGCAGGTCCAGTATGATAGGACGTGCCTTGGGAAGAAACCGGAAGTGCTGGTGAGGAGCTTCGATAATGGATAATAAAAATACGACGATACACCAGAGGAAGCTACTACTCCGTAAATGGAGTAGTTACCCTACTGGTCAAGGCAGCGACTCTCGGCTGTGACATCTGATGCCTGCATATGATCCTATCATCTCATACATATTATTACTACCTACCATATATGTAAGGTAAATATGTACGTTTATCTGCTGCCTTATCCTACCGAGGTACATACTATCATAATACCTATTATCCATACATGCGGGGCTACCGAAATGCATCGGAACATTGTTTGAAAAAAAACAAAATCGCACCCCAGCCTTACTTAGCGCTACTCCATCGGAGCGCAACATCATTCCATGATACACCCACCCCTTTATACCTAACCACACCCCACCCCAAGAAACGGTTTATTATTATAGCGCCATCACTCATGTAAGTGAATGAATACATTTGACTAGCGTAACGTAGTGCCAGTTCATATCTCAGCGTCCACTGCACTGGATCCTGGTTTTTAATTTTGAGGTTGGATCGTACATTGGTAGAACTATATTATCCCCGGCAAAGACCGTCAACAGGTCTTCCGTATGGAATTCATTACTCGGTTATGATTCTGATGACTTATTCGCATTCTGATCTGCTTATACGAATACAGCCTTTTTTACAACTTCTCAGGCCCATTCTAGACTCACATATCGAGTAAGTCAAAAAATTATATGGATACCACTGATTTGGCGAATGTTCTATATCTCGGGATAGTTTGGATAGTTTGGATGTCACGTGGGACGGCTGAGGCCACTAGCGGACCGCCAATCATATTCTTCGATCGTACAGAAGGTTTCTTTCTATCATTTTTCGATAATCTTTCATCCTCAGCGAGTTCGGCCGGCTGTAGTTAGTTATGACGCGACATTCCTTCATGAGCCAAGCGTCCCCAGTATTCGAGGGCTGTTGCTCAACGCTACTTTAAGCGTCCCGAATCCCCTGCCTATAGGTAAACATGCCCCAATTACCTTCTCTCCCAGGTATGTATCGTTCAACCCAGAACAACCATAGCTTCAGATCCTAATCTAACGATTACCTCCAAGCAATACCGCTGAGAGTGGGCGTACCTGCCATTATCACCTCACTGGCATATTTCAATGCTCGATGGTCCCTCTTCTATGACTGGCGTCTGATCTCCGCGCTGGTCACCGCGAGCACCGCCACCCAACGTGCGGAGCGTAACGGCCGTTTAAATCTTTTCTACGTCCTAGAGAATCATGCCAGCTCTTCAAAAACTACTAACCATCCATTCATCGTTTACAACGACCAGACATGGACCTTTGGAGAGACGTATCAGACCGCCTTACGCTACGGTACTTGGTTGAGGGAGACTTACGATGTTAAACCCGGAGAGATTGTGGCAATCGATTTTATAAATTCCTCTACTTTCATCTTCATATTGTTAGGCATTTGGAGTATTGGTGCAGTTCCGGCCTTTATTAACTATAACCTGAGCGGGCAACCTCTCATTCACTCGGTCAGGACGTCATCAGCCAGACTGCTCTTGGTTGAAGAAGAGGTGTTTAATGCTTTTCCAAATCAGTTCGCCAACTTCTCTTCCTCAGATTTCACGGATGGTAAAGGTCCTATGAATGTCGTCTGTTTAACGCCAGAGGTAGAGGCTCAAATCCTACAGACCGAGCCTATTCGTGTCGAAGATGGCGCACTTTCGTGGGCCACTAGCCGGGATCCCGCTATTTTGATTTATACTAGCGGAACGACAGGTCTGCCGAAGCCCGCTATAGTTAGCTGGCGTAAATGCTGGCGCAGTGGCACTTTCCTCCTTAATTGGCTGAATCTTCGGAGAACGGACCGTATCTTCACGGTAGGCTAATTCTTCATTTGACGATAATACTAGGCAGTGGAACTGACGTTACTAGTGTATGCCCCTTTACCACTCATCCGCGACCCTTCTGGCTTTCATGCCATGCTTGGTGTCTGCACTGACTATCGTTATCGGTCGTCGCTTTTCCGCCAGAAATTTTTGGAAAGAAGTTCGTGAAAGCAACGCAACTGTTATTCAGTATGTAGGTGAAACCATGCGTTATCTTCTCGCGATTCCTTCCCAAATCGATCCCGTAACGGGTGAGGATCTCGACAAAAAACATAATGTACGAGTGGCCTTCGGCAACGGCCTACGTCCGGATGTCTGGAATCGTGTCAAGGAACGCTTCAATATCGAATCCGTTGGCGAATTCTATGCTTCTACGGAAGGTACATACGGGACATGGAACGTTTCGTCGAATGACTTTGCAGCCGGTGCCATCGGCCGGAATGGCTTGCTTTCGGAGTTGGTTCTTGGTCGGCTCCTCACCATCGTTGAAATTAATCATGAGACCGAAAGCCCCTGGCGGGATCCCAAAACAGGCTTTTGCAGGAAAGTAGCACGGGGCAAGCCTGGAGAGATGCTGTACGCTCTTAATGCTGCAGACATCGAAAGCAGCTTCCAAGGGTACTACAGGAACCGGGAGGCCACCGACAGCAAAATCCTTCATGATGTGTTTAAAAAAGGCGACGCCTGGTTCCGCACAGGCGACTTGGTGCGCTGGGATAAGCAAGGCCGATTCTACTTTTCGGATCGCATTGGTGACACCTTCCGATGGAAAAGTGAGAATGTCTCAACAAGTGAGGTTGCGGCGATTTTGGGCGGGCATCCTGATATCTGTGAAGCAAATGTGTATGGGGTCCAGCTTCCGCATCATGACGGGCGTGCAGGCTGCGCAGCTATTATCTTCAGACCTCAAAACGTAATAGAGGTTCCCAGTTCCTCCGCCACTGTCGTAGAGCCATCTCAGTCAACTCTCGACTCATTTTCCGCCCACGTGATTTCCGGCCTTCCGAAATTTGCTGTTCCACTTTTTTTGCGTGTCACGAATCACATGCCAACTACAGGAAACAATAAGCTACAGAAGCAACGGCTGCAAACAGACGGGGTTGATCCATCACGCACGGTAGGGGACAGGTTGTACTGGCTCCAGAATAAACAGTATGTCCCTTTTGAGCAGAAAGATTGGGAAAGCTTATCAGCTGGGCAGGTCAAGTTGTAGGTATATGTGTCACTTCCTGACACCCTGCTGATTTCATAACCTATTTATTCGCAATACTGAGCGTCTCTCGCTTACTCTCTGGGGGTGATAAACTAACCGCCAGCCAGGGCTCAATGTTATTTCCAGTAGTCCAGACGATTCTTACTTCTACATATCTTTCTTCCTTTCTCTCTCGTGCTCTCTCAGGGCATCTGCTTCTTTTCTCTTCATATTCCCGTCTTCGTTATATTTATTTGTAGGTACGTAGGACGAAGTACATCCGTTTAGATTCATCCTTGCCCCTGGTGTCTAAAAGGATTGTATTCTGAGGAGGGAAAACCAGTTTCGGATATGGAACGGAGCTTCATCACTCGTGCCGCACGATAATCCGTAGAGCCTTGATTTATTTAGCGAAGCGGGTGACTATACATACGGGATAATAGAGTCAACATTCATGAAGCCCCATACGTGGTGTTTCTAAAGATGTATGCAATTAATTCGAGGGAATATGTGGTATCTGTTACGTAGAGAATGTACAACTCGCGTATATTCGCTAGTACGAGTCGATTTATCAGACCCCAGACGATGGGGCAAATTCCTCTCGTTTTGCTTGGGCTTAGGCGGCTTTCGAGGGTATCGTCACGTAAGTTGGGTCCGGCGGAAAATTGGGGTAGCTTATTAGTGTTGTTGTAGATGCAATTAATTCCAATAACAAGAATCACACATCAATCACGGCTCTACAGATTGTGCGACACGAAGCTCGGTTCGATGTCCGAAACAAGTTAGCCCCCGTCAGAATAATTAATCCAGATGGAACGGTGGGTACTTAAAAAAAGAAGCTGAATAAATACAGCAAGCAATGTACCGTTACGTTAGTGAGGCTGCTGAAGCTTAAGGTTGAAGAGGAAAAAAATGATCGAGCCACTAAAATTCATGACAGGTTTGATAGACCAAGCTCTGCAAGAATGCTGCGAAGCTCACTTATCAGGGGAACCTTTATATTCTACCTACAGGCCTAACCACAGCTTTAAACTAACCTACAATAAGTATCGCTGATATTTGTAAGCTTCGAAACTGCAGTCTATAAAAAAGGTTGATTGGGCCTTGCGAAAGCTTTGACCCTCCGTGCCAAGACTATTTACGCCTGAGAAATTAGGCGATGAAGAGGTGCCGCGCGTGTCTTTTAGCGCGTTGTTAGATAGCATTCCGCTAAGGTAAAAACGGTTAGTGCACGTTTGAGTGTGGGAACTCGGTGAATTCGCGTTAGATCAAACGGCAATTCATTTTGAACTTCTGCAGCTTGTTTTCACCCACCAGAGCGCTTTGATGCGGTAAAATATGATTATTGTCGTCTACATTGGCCATGTCATTGCGGTTGTCTCCCTTGGGGCTACTATTGCCCCTCAATTCTCGTCAGTTGTGTTCCCGGTGCCTGTCAAAGCTAGATCGTCGGGTGCAATCTCGTCCCTTGCAACGCAGCTTCACAACATCATGCCTATGGTTACAGATCACCGAGAATAGACAAGAACCTTTGAGGGCTTTGGACAGGGAGTATTTCCTCGCAAGTGAGCCGTTGAGCCGTACTTCCGTCAAGAATACATTCTTCACCGCGCTTCCTTACAACAACTCCTCTTCGAAAGCACATATTATATCTGCTCGCCCGCCATCATCGAAACGAAGAGCTGAAGTCCTCAATGACACGTCCGGTGCGCCAATTGTTCACAAAATACATCAAATTTCTCCATACAGGCGTAGAAAATGGTTGAAACGGGAGTCTCATGGCTCAGAGTCTGAACCGGTCATCCCTCCAGATGCTTCATCGCGTCTCTCTTCTCTCTCTTCATCCCTCCCCGAAACATCATTCCGCCGGAAACTTGCAGCATATCTCGCTCTTACCAAGCCCCGGCTTTCTTTTCTCATTCTCCTCACCACCACCTCCGCATACGGACTCTACCCTATATCCTCACTTCTCACCCTCGATCCTTCTATTTCTCAGCTTCCAACGCTCTCAACTTCGACTCTCACATTCCTATATCTTACCACAGGGACTTTTCTATCAGCCGCCAGCGCGAATTCGTTGAATATGTTTTTTGAACCGCAATATGATGCGCGTATGTCTCGTACGAAGAACAGACCGTTGGTTCGCGGGCTGTTGTCAAAGCGCGGGGCGCTTTCCTTCGCAATTGCGACCGGAGTGACCGGGGTTACGTTGCTCTACATGGGGACAAATCCCACGGTAGCTGCGCTATCCGCCGCAAATATACTTTTATATGCATTTGTTTACACCCCGCTTAAAAGAATTCATGTCGCCAATACTTGGGTTGGTGCAGTTGTTGGTGGGATACCCCCCATGATGGGTTGGGTCGCGGCAGCAGGCCAGACTGCAACTACAGGTCATGACACTTGGCATGATATGCTTTTAGGTGAAGAGAGCATCGGCGGGTGGTTTCTGGCTGCACTTCTATTTGCCTGGCAGTTTCCACACTTTAATTCACTTTCTCATACTATCCGGGAGGAGTACAAGGCGGCCGGGTATAAGATGATGGCATGGACCAATCCTGCTCGCAATGCACGTGTCTCGCTTCGCTACTCTATTCTTATGTTTCCCATCTCTTTTGGACTCTGGTTTGTTGGAGTCGTCGATAACAGCTTCTTGGTTGGCAGTAGCATTGCTAATGGGTGGCTCGTCAAGGAAGCATACCGATTTTGGAAGTATCAGGGGGCGAAGGGAACCGCACGAAACCTTTTCTGGGCCAGTGTCTGGCAACTTCCAATTCTAATGATTGGCGCGCTTATTGCAAAGAAGGGGATCTGGGATGGTTTCTGGAGGAGCATAGCTGGAGGAACGGAGGATGATGAAGATATTCTCAATAACGAGGATGACGGGGGAGCCTAGCGAAATAGAAAGTCCTTTTTGGTGATATTTATTATCTTTGCTTATTGATATCCTGATAGGTGGGTCAAAAAGCAGGTATATATCTCATGTATATTGTAAATATAACTAGGTATTATAGAATAAGGTGTGACATGTATGTATATAGAAGGGACAGGCATCCTCTTTCCGGAGCTAGCATGGCACACTCCAAACACTAATAGACTGGTAATGTGTCCGACGTTATATCTAGAGCGAAATAAAACAAACAGGTCGAGTATACATAAACACGAGGAAGACCGAGCGAGTTAGCGGGGCACTATTATTATCATAACACACGGCTTGTTCTATGATAGTTAAGTTGTAGGGAAGTCTATGATACGCGCTCTGGGGAGATAGAACGATTCACTATTATCATCCATGCAATTAAACTTGTTTGTCGTCCGTGCATCCGCATGGTATCCACCTGCATGCCGATTCCTGACGTTCTATTACCAACTTGGACGGGGTCCTATCCTTGAAGATGGATCGTCAGTATCTTCACAGGAGCCAGATAAGTACAATCAACTAACGTTTATATTTAATATATGGAAAACCAGAAGACTTGCAAATTGATTCAGAGTTTACATTAGGGAGTGGAGAGCCTTTGGAACATCAAGCACTTATCGTCAACCTAAATGGGCGTTGCCCATCCCCGGGCTATGACAACTATTTACAGATGGTGTTGAATCACGTTCTAAACGGATAATTGAAAGCGCTCCAATCAGCCATAACGGGCGGGATATGCCAATTTAGTCCGCTGATTTGTGGGTACTGCGTTAGCAAGTTGATTGGAATGCTTCCGATCACCCATAGAAGCTATGCATTTAACAACCATCTATAAGGCGGGTAGGTGGTTTATTCGTAAATATTAATGCCACACCCAGGACACGTCTATTTGTGGTTTCAGGGGTTTATATATATATATATATATATCTTTGCCGCAACAAGTCTGCTTGTTGCGAGGTATAATGGGGGAATGATGTCTAAATTTTGAGTGAGATGGACCCCGTACTAGCATAACTGGAACAATTTGGAGGAGGAGCAAAGTGAGCAAGTAGCTATGATGGATCACAATTCCGATTACTATCTAATTGACATATGCTGGGGAGCTAAGAGGAATAGGAATGGCCACGGAAATGCTAATTGAACAGGCCGCTGTGACAGAAAGCTAGATTGTCAGACAAGCCACGATTTCCCCTGGAGAGACAGGCAGCCATGAAGGCCCTAGCCAAGCTTACAGCAAGCTTCGGGCCAATACTACCTAAAAAAGGGCCCCATAGGATTCACAGGCTGGAGCAAGATTATGACATAGAGGGTGCGGTTCGGTGGATTCTAGGTATGAAGAGGGTACCTGCAGTAGCAATGAAAGAAACCTTGAGGCAGCTTTAAGTAGACAACTACCAGCCGACATGCTAGCTATATGTCGAGCGGCCGCGGCAAAACGCGCAACCAATGGAACACAACGTAGTCTGCTGTGTCAACGTTAACCGGAAGGCCTACCCACTTCAACCGAAGCCCGACCCGGCACTGCAGCTATATCAACGGATGAGAAAGCTGGGCTAAAAGTCGCTTCCTGTGAGGCAAAATTAAAAGCCAAGGACAGCGGCCCGCAATGCAGCCGCAGTTGCAGTCAGGGGTCCATGGCCAAAACCCTTATAAGCAAATAATAATAATAATATAAGCAGGTCAAGCTTGTTGGAATTCTCCAGAGAGGCAAGCCTAAGACAGCAAATGTGGGATAGATTAGATGCTATTATGGCGGGTTGGTCTCAAGCTCTAAGTCGGCAAAATACGTTGCCAAATTCATCATAATTCAAACTGAAGTCCTCAGTCAATTGCAATTTCCAACTATCCTCTATTATATAACTACATATAGTTACATAAAAAGTAGGTAAGAGAGTTCTCGGGGATCGGAGTTCAGAAGGCTAAACCTACATAGGTAAGTTGGCTAGATAATAATACTAGATAATAATACTAAGAGCTACTATACTGTACTAGTAGTAGTATCTCTACTGATTAACTAACCCGCCAAACTATTAGGTTAACCATAAGAGCACCCGCTCTACTGGTGGTGATCCTTCAATTACTAGGAGAGAATTTATCTCTGATATATAACCGCCTCATAAATTAGACTATCTGAACAATATGTAGACGTGTGACTAGAGCTTACGTCTCCCTACTATGATATCTGTGCTTACCTTAGTGCCTCAGGCACTGAGGTAAGAACCACGCTAGCGTTTTCTATACATACATACAACCCACCCATACAAATTAATTCATAACACATAACAAGCTACCAAAGTTGCCTGAGACCTAGATCATACATACTATATATATATTACTGTCACTCCGTTCGGGCTTTTGGCCACCGATAACACACTATAGGCTATTAGTTCTTATTCTAAATAAGTATACATCGTAATTATCGTATCGTTCGGCAGCCGACTTTGTCACCTAAGCTAGACCTCATCCTACAGCTAATTTTGAACAACCGAGTTGCATGCAGGTACCAGTATAGATCATTAGTAGGAGACTTCCCCGCAACTCAACATCAACATCAACACCAATCGCTTCTTGTAGGTCGTTTGGGTTTGCTCTTTGTAGGCCCCCTGCTTTGGCCTCAGTTGCAACGTTTTCCGGGCTCCCGTGCGATAGCATTGCAAGCCCTTGAAAGCTGACTGCGTAAGCTATCTGAGTTTTAAACTACCAAAACGAAGCCACCTTGTGGCTTATTATTACGATCCCGCCATGACGGTACACTAATGGATACGCACAGACATCACGTGGCGTACCGATGGAAGGGCAAAAAACTCGGACCAGATAGCCGGCTCATAAATATATATTTAGTAGTGAAGCTTTTTAACTGTTCATTAACATATGAGATGTTTCTTATATTCATTGGCCTATCGATTTTAGCGTGCGCGTTATAAAGATGTATGGGCACAACGCTGAGACAGAACACCATTCTACATCATATATGCATGTGAACATTGTTTTTGTCTCGTGCGTAATTCAGCTCTAATTCAGCTCTCGTATCAGGCACCTCCGATCCCTAATTTTGGGTGATTTAATGATTTACTGGATGAGTGAGTAATTTCCTATTATACATGATGTGTACTGTGAAGAGAAATTGACCCGGAATGCCCGAGCAGGAAATTCAAACATAAATACCCCTTCTCGGACCATATGTACTAGAATATGTAGCTGGAAAAACCAGCTTTCATCACGACGGATCATCTGTGCCTGCCTTCACATACAGGATCATAGGGTTTCCTCTTCAAAACGGGATATGAGTCTCTTCTCTGACGGGCTTTTGTCTTGGTAGAGCGATCGAATTGCTCAAAGCAAAGCGTATAGGCGCTTGGACAGCTACCTAACTTTTCGCATTATCTTTACGAGGCTAGGGTCAAGCCATCCTGATCCCGATGGCGCTTGACGAAGCCTCAAGACTACTATCTATTGGAGACGTCAAAACAAATATTCAGATTATTTGCGCTGTATGTGGAATGCTCGAATCAATGAGATCAGTAGTTCTATCGATATATAATCAACAAGAACGCACCCTCAGGCTGGTGACTGCAGTTTATACGTCTGCCTAACGCCGGTTTAGCGTTAAAAATCCCGCGAGGAGTAGAACAGCTGGCACCCTATGTCTCAAAATTGGCCTTGCTAATATTTAGCACCTCCTGCGGTTCCAGGGCATCCAACGCCTCGTCGGCCTCGTTTTGACGGGCTATGGGTTCCTGAAGTTACTCTGTAGTGCGGGGTGTGCAGATCATAGGGCCGCGCAGATGAATTAAGTTCGCTACCCCCGGCCAATAAATGACGACGTCAAGCGGATAGCTTCCATAGGTGTTGCTCCAACCTTGCGGCCTTTGATCCTCCAGGACTCCACGTCCTCGGCAGCTTTCAACCACTTCGTCGGCTGTTTTGGTGGACCGAGTAACTGAAGTATTGAATATGAAAGTCACGGCGAGTCCGTAAAGATCATAGGTGGGGTCTTATCATCGGTTGAAGCCGACGCTAGACTAGGTAGGGTTATAATTTGCGTTGACCTTGACCTTGGGTATAACGATCTGCAGTCGAATGAGCGCATCTAAATCACCTCTTAATATTACGGCTCGTTTTTCAGTTTCCGCTAATGGCCAACTATCCATACACTTCTATATATGTATATAGTTTCAAAGCACCTGAATTTTCCTAGCCTGAAAGGTGCACCCGATCTTATGACCATGGGCGTACCAGCTCTTTATGTGTTATCCCTTTTATCATAATTCCCATCCGTCACGTATCACCAAGCGTGCTCTCCCCAACATCTACACCAGCCCAAGCACCTCACGGAAAACCACAAAGACTCATTTGATGTAGTAGCTATAGAAATGGTGTGGAAAGGGTAGGGATACTCTTATGCGATGGACTACTAAAGGGAGGGTGCTCGAAAATCTATATACAACAAGTAGCTTTAACAGGTCCAGCGCGGCCGCAGGGGCATATCTCGGCTACCGTGCGTGCAGTAGGGCTAAATATGGAGATTTACTACTTGTAGGAGAAAAAAAAAAGAAATTATTGTGAGAGCGCCAAATATTGGAAATCTGGCCTATCTAGAAAAACATGATCTTTGATCTTGAGTACTTAGGGCAGGCCGCTAACGCCAAGGTTGGTCTGAGGTAAGCCGGCACTTCAAAATCACAGGAAGAGACGCCCAGTTCGCATGCCGCTACTAAAGATAATTGGAAACCGTCTTAAGGGAAAAAGAGACGAATAATTAGAAAATCCCAGTTGTGGTGGGGTTGGGAATTCATAGTGACTCTTTCGCTGCAACCCAATTGGGCGCCTTCAGCGACAAACTAGTTATATCCTAGGCGGCCAAGCCTAGCAGGATTGCAACGTAAATTACGCCCGTTTGCTGTGACCAAGACATTAACACAATCATATGTAATGTGGATAAAATATCAGAAGGTAGTGCTGTATGTACTATTAACTTATACCGACACTAATCAGCAATTTCATGCCAGCTGGCAACAGCAATTTTCGTTATTATTACAGTGATATAAAGATACCGAGATTACCAGCAGTAAAATACAGATTAGTAAGTGAGCGAGACCGAATGTCCCAATTAGGTGATTACTAACAAAATTCCAGATTAGAGAACCGAGGTAGGTCGGAGATATCGATAGAGGGGGTGACTGACTATCTATCCCGAGGATAAGTCATCTGAGGCAGTAAGACAACCTCAGTGATCTATCAACGACGTAAATCAGGGTATTCAACGGAGGCTTGTACAATATTCCATAAATAGCTATTAAGTTGTAGCTATACAAGGGTTCTAGGCTGCTTGGGTCTGGTCTTTTTGGCCTAGTCGGTTGAGCCTCGCATGCTTTGGTTCATTACATATGCCTACAAAGCTGGCTCGGTATCCCAACCAGAATCGGGCCGCATGCCGGGATTCTGAAATACCTTACTAACGCATTATAATCCCTAATAGAGCGATATGTAATCCCAGCAAGGTCAGATAGCAACTTAAGTTTCAAAGCTTTAGCGCTTTGCTACAAGTATATTTAGTATAGCTTTCATTCCATTCAGATTTTAATAAATAGTAAAATATATACCAATGAGGAGAAGCTCAGCTCAAGTGGCCACCTTTATACAAATATGATTCTGTTGGGACGAGAAAGTTCCAAGTCAACTGCAGCATTGCGCTCAATATTTGGGGCCATGAATCGGTTTGCTTGGTCGCCATAGGCTTGGCACGATAAGCTTTTTGAAAATATCATTTTTTAACCTCTCGGAAAATATCTTGGGTCACGTGATAAAAGTGCTAGCCTCAATTTGGTAAGGACGTTGTATTTTACCCCGTATTTGGCATGTTTATGTGATTTTACCTGTTGGAATTCCAGGAGGTTTGGACTCATCATATCAAAGAGCATCGACAGTCTAAGAATGATAGTCTGTTAGTCGATCCAAATACTCGATACTAGCGCCTCCGGATACATGATAATGTGTTCGTTCGTTCGTGTCTTGAAGTTGAGAAAGGTCGTGAATGTGGGCGCCGAGGATTATTAGTTGCCTGCCCGCCACCATATATAACTACTAATAGAAGTCATGTACAGGACAGTAGTACCATAGCTTATGTGCATAAGGCTATGATTAGTTAGGCAGCCCAGTAAGCTATATATAGTGACGGTATTTAATCAAAAGAGGCTTAGCACGAATGATGGCAAGGTTGCCTGGCGATGAATTTCGCATAGACCTGTATCGAAACCAACCATCATCGAACTACTGATGTTTGGTATGCAGACTGACCAGAGACTTTCGAAACGCACCTCGTTCACGAACACGACGTTACCGACTTGGGGTAAGTTTCATAATCACTGGGCTGTGAGTTGTAGAACTTCATGGCTGCAGATAGAGCTACAACGCCTATCGTTCTAGATTTCAGGATGTATCATTTATCTTCCCCGGAGATGGGCGGTATGCTGCTGGTAACCTGGGCGTCGTATGGACCCCTTGGATTCATTCAGCTGGAGCCGTGTCATCACTGTCCAGAAACATAAATACTATCACGGGTAATATTAATATTCTTTGATCTGGGTCGAAAGCCTCGAGATAGGAAAGGTATCCTTTCTTTTTTTTTTTTTTGTTTTCTTTTTACCTCGCCGGATTCATGTAGGATGCTATTATGCCGATTCATTGATTGTATCCTATTCGTAGTACTTATGGGAAGGCCGAGATCGAGACTCAATTGCAATGTTTAGCACCTTAGAATTATCTCAACAAGATCCTATGCAGCCTTCAACTGATAACGGCAACCTTTCGAGGTCTTTGGGTCCCATGGCTGGCTTCACCTCCGTCTTCCGCGTCTCAAGACCTCATAGAACGCAAGTTCAAGCCGAGGAGGTGTTGCAAGATGCAACCACTCAGCAGCAAGCCTTGGAACCAGCCTATCACGCACGGAGAACTCATCGGAAGTCTAGAAATGGTTGTTTGAACTGTAAGCGAAGAAGAGTGAAAGTATGCTCTTTTTTCTCTCTCTTAGATTTAAATATCTTGAAAGCATTAGGCTTGTCGGAAAAAAAACTGACAACCCAATTCAAAGTGCGACGAAACCAAGCCGCAGTGCCAGAAATGCCAGAGATACGGCGTCACTTGCGACTATTTCGGGGTACAGTTCCAGCCAGTCAATAAAGACAAGGGAATCGCTATTAAGCTTTTGGCTGCGCTCAACCGTCATTCCCCTCCAGATGCTATGGCCTATTCTATGTGTCTTGCCTCAGCGGCGGAGAAGATTGACGAATTATTACAACCTGACTCTCCAACAACAGGTGGTTGTGGTTCCAATTTAAGGGTGACGAACAAGAGTCTCCAGGCTATTCACCATTTCACAAACTTCACGATAGGTAGCATCATTTCGGAGTCAGCCCAAGCACTCATGCAAAGAGAGGTCATGCAACTCGCGTTCGAGGTAGAGTTGAAAGCTTGACAAGTTGACCCAGGAAGCCTAGCTGACGCCAGACGGTAGAAACCTTACCTTCTTCAAAGCATCATGGCTACCGCAACCACCCATCTATCTCGTATTGTTCCGGACAATCGAGCGTACAAGGTAGCCGAGGCGTATCATTGGCATAGAGCTATTAGCTTGTACTCTCAGGAGATCCGAGCTGGTGTCGGCCCTCACAACATGGATGCACTTTACACTACATCGATGCTGACGGGTGTTATCTCCTTTTCAGCTGAGGAGTACAACCCAACCAACTCATGGATCTTCACTGATGACCCGGCAGGGTTGAACTGGTTGCTTCTCCAGAGCGGTCTGCGACATCTTTTAGAGATGACGAACTGTTGGTTCTCTCGAAGCATCTGGTTTGAGGTCTTCCAGGAATCACATGATGAGAGCAACAAATTCCATGATGACCGGCCTGGCCGAGTCGGTTTGCATCCCGAGTTCGCAGACCTGTGTGAGATCGACGAGACGACCACAGTTGAAAATAATCCGTACCATTGGCCACTGCGGATGCTTTCGAACATCCTCGATCTTGAGCGATCCCCGAAAAGCTTCCTTAAGTACGTGCCGTTCATGGGACGGCTGCTTCCTGGATACACCGATCTACTTCAGGAGAAAGATCCGCGGGCCGTGCTCATCCTCAGCTGGTGGCTGGCACTCATGTGTGTGGTTGAGAACTGGTGGATGGCGCCGAGGGTGCATTCCGAGTGCGTTGCCATCTGCATGTTCCTTGAGAACAGTACCGATCCGCGGATCCTACACCTACTCGAATTCCCTGCCGAGGCATGTGGCTATACCCCAACTCTCCCCGGGAAGCGGGACCTTCTCGACGATTTACGAGATTGCGGTGGGTTGACTTAAAAGATAGATGCCCGTCTTCAGGAGAAACGTACTCTAGCCTCATTAATCTAGGTTATGTGTACGCACGGCGCAGCAAAGTAGTATACCTATGTCCCGTATGCACGGACTACGTGATGCCACCTCCACACTCTGTAAATCAAGATACGTTTTGATTCATGTATATTATAATGTTCAAGTGCACATCATTCATATGGGCTACATCTGTGTCCTAATACACGATTCTGAGAATAATCAAGGAGCCTCTCGGGGCTCAGCGACGAACCCTGAACTTCAAGACATGCGCTCAATCTCCACTTTCTTCAATGCTTGCTATGCAAATAGAATTTATTTGTTTATTTTTGTCTACTTAGCTAATTGACGGCCATTTTGAAAACCAAGGAGAAAGAAAAGCCCAGTCACGTAATGTTCAGGAATGACGAGTCCCTGGAGTGTAGGGATCCATTTATTTGACGTTAGAGTACCTTCCCTAGACCCTGATTAGGATGAGTCGTTATCAACCGTTTTTCTATTCAGCGAATATACAAGATCGAAATGATTCGTAACCAGACAAGTAGGTAACTAAGCCTAGGGCTAGCGATATGTAGAAGGAATGTAAAGAATAGAAACAGCTCAAGCACAGAATCTTACGCAATGCCGCATTAATTTTCATAATCCAATGATAAATGGGGTTTCTTTCCTGTCCCGCGCGTAGGGAGAGGGAAGAAGAGAGGGAGTTGAGCACGCAAGACTCAAGAATTCATTATAATAGGAAACGTAGAACAACCGATAAATATAATCTATGCCGGGATCTTATATGTGGTTGTGAGCCTAAGGGCGGTCCCACAACTTAATGAATATAGATACCATATATCTTCATTGTCCGTCCAAGGATGTTCTCGTATGCCCGTTGGTGGTGTCATCAATACCGGAGACGCTATTGAATGACTCCGGGTGGCTATGGTAGTAGGACTCTGGTTGTCGAGAGAGATGTTGTGATGGGGGAATATGAGCTAACGGGGGCCGTGAAACGGGAGGGATGCCCTCAATTCCATATAGGGCCCATGGCATTAACGTATCCTGCATGGATGAAGCCCTGGACCGTAATGAAGGGCAAGCTGAGTACGGTGGAGGTGGAGTCTCCCGCGTTGCTGTCGAGGTATTACCAAAAGTGCTTGAAAATGAGACCGCGGATGATGCATCAGAGCTGGAATCATCTGATGAGGGCAACTGGTCAGAGTTCTGCTTTGGCTTCTCATGCGGACTCTGCGGGATCATCGGTTCTGGCGAGTACTGCGTACTGGACTGGAGCGTCTTCTCGTGGAGGCTGACCGGACGAGGGGTATATCTGGGAAGGGGCACGACCGGAGCATAACCGTCATCTAGGTTGTAGCTATTGGAATAATCCGGAGGTTCAGCGATGCTGTCACCCGTCACGAAACCGGCATGCGGGTTAGATGCCATCTGAGTCTGGATCGGTGCCCCTGTTGTCGAATAATCGCGGGTAAAACAACCGCATAGGTTCACAAGACATGGCATGCTGTTGGCTGTCTTGTTTGTTCCCTTGGTAATATATCAGTTATCAATTGATATCTGAGGGAATCTGTCCGAAAATGAACGTCATTTGAAGGCCTATAGAATGAGTCGGCTGTGCATGTCACATGTAGTTGAGGTGGCAGAGCCCTGGAGCTCTCGAAAACAAGAGTTCTAGGGATGGGCAAGACGGAGAGGGGAGAGAGGAATCGAGAAGGATGAGGGAAGCGAAGGAAGGAGTTGGGCTTAGAGGGCCACGAGTGCTGGTAAACCCGTGTTCCTCTGGCCTATCTGGTCTGCCTTTATTGATACATATTTCAGTCGTACCGGTTCGGGGGGTGAGATATGAGGTGTCAAGTTGGAAAACAACTTTCCTCAGGGTTAGACGAAGTATATCCCTCAGGCACCAGCTTTGATCACCAACTTGCTCCCAACGAGATCATTGGTTCTCCCACTGGAAAGAGGCGCAGTTGCTGACTTTGCTGGAACACCTGATAAGAACAAAGTTGATATGAATACGAGACAAATCTAAATTCGCTCTTCTTTTTCTCTTGGCCTCCGAGCACTTTACCTTCTATGTATATAGTACCAGATTCTATTGCTTGTCTCAGTTATTTCCTCTAACATGGCCTCCGCATTACCCCCTGACTCTGACTATACGATTATCGCCCAGCTTGTACAGCCTCCTCAGATTCCCCCACATCGATCCCACGACCCTGCTACCAATCAAAAACGCAGCGATCCGTTCCAATTCGGATCGCGCTACCTCGAGGAAGGAGACAACGTCTTTGAATTCAATGCTTGGGACCATGTCGAGACTGACTCGGAGTATAAAACCTACGCGGAGCTCCAGTACACGCGCCAGCGCGCATTCCCCGTCTCTGAGTTCGATCGCGAACGGTTCAATTCCAACCCGGCTCGCTGGTGGAATCTCTTCTATAAGAATAACGCGGCAAACTTCTTCAAGGATCGCAAGTGGCTATGCCAGGAGTTCCCGGTTCTCGCAGAGGTGACGCAGAGCAATGCTGGCCGGAAGATAGTGCTTGAGGTTGGCGCCGGCGCGGGGAACACCGTATTCCCACTCCTTCTGAATAATGAGAACGAGGAGCTGATGATCCACGCGTGTGATTTTTCTAGCATCGCTGTCAAGGTGATGTGCGAAAGCGAGCACTATAATTCGGAGTATATAAGCGCAGATGTGTGGGATGTGGCATCAGAGGAAGATGGTTCTCTTCCTCCAGGCTTAGGTGAAGAGTCCGTCGACGTCGTCGTGCTCATCTTCATTTTCTCTGCTCTTGCTCCCGATCAGTGGAATCGGGCACTCCGCAATATCTACCGGGTCCTGAAGCCGGGAGGCGACGTCCTATTCCGCGACTACGGGCGGGGAGACCTTGCCCAAGTTCGGTTCAAGAAGGACAGATACTTAGCGGAGAATTTTTATGTCCGGGGTGACGGCACGCGAGTGTACTTCTTCGAGAAGGACGAGCTGGCAATGATATGGGGGGCATGGACACCGGGGAGGGACTTAGCGAAGAACGATAGGGAGCTGGCGCATGAAGGTGGCCAGACAGGCCTTACAATGAAAGGAGCATTTGAGATCCTTAATCTGGATGTCGATCGAAGACTGATTGTGAATCGCCAACGGAAATTGAAGATGTATCGCTGCTGGATCCAAGGTCGGTTTCGGAAACGAATCGATCCACCCGTGTGCGCCGCAGGTTCTGAACGGCTATGCGAGAGTTCATGATCCATTCGGAAAATGCCAGCTTTTTTGGCGGCCACACGCAACAGTCATGCGACGCGCGTAGAATCAATCAGTCATCAGGCTTTTGGTTTCCGACGTCTCTAGCATCCAAGCCTTGGCCTATCGTCCATTTAGAGACCCGCCGAGGAACGAATTTGGAATGCTAGCTGTTGTCTCCCAAAAACGATGCCCTGTATAAAAGCAAATGCAATGAGCCTCCCCTTGCCTGCCTAATTAGTCGTCACTACATAACAGGGGCACCTCTGCGCTCTCGAGAAACAAAGATATCCCATTGCCACCACGTTTCACGATAACTAATCAGCTCAAAACACTTGCTCACTGCAGCAACTTTTAATAAATGATACTAACAGTTGCCTAGACTATAAATCGCGCGAACGGTTCTAAAGCAAAAAAAAAAAAAAGATTTCAAAGTCTTAATTCATAGACAAACTCGAGGCGATCCTCTGTATCCATAGAATGATAATGACGGAGACCCTTGACTCAATTAGATTCGACACATACATGTATCTTTTCCCTATGAGTATATACAACAATGCCTATGATATTTGTAAGAGCAAATCAAAGCGCCGCGCTTGCACGACGTAGAGTCTTGTATATACTACTTAATACAGTAAGCGACTACAAGAAAGAGTCATGAAGCAGTAGGTGCGAGAAGGAATTGAGGCGAGTGGAGAAGAGCGCCATTCTTAAATATTAGTTCATGCAAGCATGGGATCTACGAGTGAAAAAACTTCATGAAATGTTGCCGTGTCAATGCAATGGACCAGGGTCGCAAAGCTTTCGAGTAGCTCCTTTTCTTCCTTTGGCATAGATGCTATATATTAGATAGTAAGGAACCCAAGCGGGGGTGTATTGGCTTTGGGTAATGAATGATTAACGCTGTAGTACCTACAGGCTCTCGCGCCTTCATGGAAACGTTTCTTGATCACCTTAACCTCTTCTGCACCGTACCGATACGAAACCTCACCCCAGTTAATAGGAACACAACTTTGGTTAATTTGGATGCGCTCAAGGTTGCAATTCTTTAATTGGTGGAAGGTATGCTTTAGCCCAATGATCAAGTTTTTCAAGAGAGAAAGATTTTTAGCCACAGGATCGCCTCCGCGATTTCCAGGACCCAATGTTTTAACCAGAGCGACCGGGGGTATATTAGCCTCATCCCGATGCGGAGGATGTTCTCTGTCGGCGAGAAACCTTTCCGAGATAGTATCCGAGGTAGTCTTTAACGTTGGGGAAACTTTTCACCGCATTATCATATTGGGATTCATAAATGCAAACACCAATGGCACTGAGGGTCATGATCAGAAAATATCGGGCCTCCTGTTTATCGTCAAGCTTAGATATTTCCTCGGCCATGTTAAAGATGAGTTTGGCACTCACGACTTGAAGTCCGGTGTCCGGGAAGTCATCACAAAGGCTTTTGATGTACACTTTCGCCGTCCGACGGATCTGATCCCGATTTAGGTGATCGCGGACATAAGACCGTCACCTAACAAAGTTCTCCCATCTAGGGGTCTATCAATTGTCTCAAATGAAAAATTGCGATAATCGGAATTGATGATATAGTCGGTAGCACCAGACTTCTCTCGTGGATAGTCTTGCAGTAATCGAACAATAACAGCAGGCAATGTTGGAAGAAAGTTGTTCAGCTGACTTGCATGGAGATGCAGAAAATCGGTTAAAAAGCTGAGTCTTGACTTGTGTAGTGATAAGCCCCCCCAAAAGCGGGCAGATTTTTTATCTCTTTGCAGACACCGGTGAATATTCTCCCTTGTGCGGCAGCCTCGGAATGCGCTCTTTCCTGCGGCCTAGCCTGCGGAAGAAGTATAGATTTGAGTAAAGGCACGAATGATTTTATGTTAGTAGAAACAATGTTGCGATGCGCTTGGAAGATAGACACAACAATAATCGGACATTCTCCCATAACCTTAAACAGCAGCATACCCTTTAGAAGGTGGTGATTCGCGAAAGTCAGGCCCTAGGTCTGAAACAGATGCCGCCGGAGAACTAGGTAGAGGTGATTGGAAATTCTGCGAAGTCGCCCCGGGCGTTGACAGCGCCCTTGGGGCGATACCCTTGAATTGGCGTTTCAAAGCTGTCGCACACCACCTGTTCTATAGTTTGAAAGGCTTCTTGAATGAGATTCAAGAGTGGCTGAACCTTAGAAGCCGTGGCCGCGGCCTGATTCGTTTTCAAATCCATGATGGTCTTCATACACAGCACAGCATTCTCTTCATTCTCAACACGCACAAGCTCTAACAGCAAATCCACCATGTCAACAGCATACGGTTCTACATCAGTGGATGCCATCGGGAGCTGATGTAGTATCTCAAGAATGCAGTTCCGTAGTTTCTGAAGACGCTGGGTCAAGACCCGCTTGTTCCAATAAGAAAAGATAAATCGGACGCAAGGTTTTTTGCTTGCCTGTTCGAACGACATATTGGTGAGTACAGGGTCATCCTTCAAGATGTGCCTGAACACAGGCCAGAGCTTGGCCGGAAGGATATGCGGAGTTTTAGGCGAACCGGTGAATGAAATTTTAATGCTAATCGTTCATAGGGTCATTAGAGTCCTTTATCCCAAGCATTGAAAACAAAAGAATGGATCGACGAACCAATCATCTATGATATGTATGCCTAATAATGAATAAATAGCAATGGATTCACAGTTGAAAATTGGATTGGATGCTAGAAGCTGACAGATATGCTAAGCTACAATGGGGTTGGGGTTGGGGCTGATATGATTTGTGTGATCATTATGTGAAATAGAACATACGTATGATGGCTGGTTTATTAATGTCTAGGTGGACCAATGAAATCAATTAATTACATACGCTGGATTATTAGTGGTGTCTATGTACTATCATCATAAGATAGTATGCTGAAGCCATCCAATATACATGTACAGTACCTTATACTGATGTGTTTCTTGGGACTCCAACATCAACTATATATTTCTACAGGTGAATACATCATGAATATACCTGTTAGTTATGCATGTAGAATAAATGCTCGATTATGCCGGAACTCCAGTAGAATTCGATCAGCAGCGTGGTGTTAGGATTTCCAGGTTTAACCTTGGGATCTACTGAAAGAGCCAATGCAATAGGCCTCCCTTACCTGCCTAACTAGTCGCTATACACAACAGAGGCGCCTCTAGGCTCTCAAGAAATAAAGAGACATGTCATTGCCATCACTGTCCAGTGTCCCATGATAACTATCAATTCAAAACCCTTGCTTGCTGCAGCCGCCTTTGATAAATGGTACTGGTTCTAAAGCCAGAAATATCATTTCAAAGTCTCAATCTCTGACAGTCCTCTAATGTATCGATAGAATTCGATAGAATGATATATGACAGAGACCCCTGACTCAATTAGATTTAGCACATGCAAGTATCTTTTCCCCAGGAGTATATACATAAATGCCTATGATGAGTAAGTCAAAGCGCCCCGCTTGCCGCCTAAGAGAGTCTTGTATATACTACTTGATACGGTAGGCGACTACGAGAATGAAGAGTTATGAAGCAGTAGGCATATTTATTGATTTTACTCGAGAGCTAATCGGTAGTGAAATGAAGAGGGAAAAGAACAGACGGCAGGGTCGCTCTATTGCATTTTTCCGTTTTCTTTTCCTATTATTTAATCTAATGATGATTGGGACATTGTATCGTACCTTCTAGATTTCCCCATTGCGCCATGCTTTACGAGGGAGAGGGGGAAGCGATTCAAGAAAGGGAAAAGAAAGGGTGAAAAGAATGAAAATCGAGGACTATATAAAGAGGGTCCTTCTGTGAAACTAAAAGACCGCCCCAAGGGAGGTTTCTTGTAGTTAGGAAAAGGAATCGTTGTTTACCTGACCAAAGACGGGCATTCCCCTTGCGCCCTCAGAAATGCACCAGCAAAGAGATCTTGCATCGCGCAGTAATGGAACAAAATACCACTTAATACAGCAACATGCCAGATATTGTGGCTCCCGCCACAGTAGTCGAAGAAACCAGGACGCCACCGCTCTGGGATTTGTGAAGCATAAATGCACGCCCCCAAGAGATAAACCAGGATACTCTTCATCACCGGTGCGTAGAAGTAAAGACACCATGAAAACCCACGCATGTAACTCAGTTGGGCCAAGGGCGCAAAACCCGTGCAGGCCAGCGTCACGTAAAACGCTACACGAGCCCATGACATGTCGGTCCGATTGAATGTCGGATGCCAGGGGAGGATTACGCCACCCGTACCAAGGGAAAACGTAAGTAGGATGTAGATCCATCGTGATGTGGGTTCGCAATAGAAGGCGGTGTACTCCGTGGTGATGATTGAGGCCGCTACCAGGAATGAGATCCCAGTGTAGTCGACGCAAGCAAACCGTTCCATCAACGTTTGACTGGCGATCCCATTCATTGTATGCCACAGAGTACTGCAGACCAGGCACTTGCAAGCGGCAAAGAAGAACACTGCCGCAATCATCACATCCGTTTTCGTACTAAGAGAGAAGTTGGGGTTCAGAGGGTAGAAGTAGAAAGCCACCGACAGAACGATAAAGAGGCCAATTAAATGGGACCAAATGTTCACGAGTTCGTTTGAAAAGGCAAAGACCGACGTAAGACACTCTACTTTAGACGTGGTGAACCGGTATCCTTGAAGGATGTATGGGTTCACTCTCCATGGATGCGGGAGATCAGCATAACGAATCAAGCGGTTTTTCTGGGCTAACTGGACGGCACGATCGATGCTCTCCTTGAGTGCTTCTTTCGCTCGTCCCATGCCCTCGTCGACCGCTTCGCGGGCATGAGTTAAGCTCGAATCGACCGCCTTCCATCCTTCGTCCAGAGCACCGGAGATTCCACGATCGCGAACGGTGTGAGCCCGTGTCTCGATCTCGCCGAGGAAAGACTCCATTAGTCGAATGCCCGCCTGAGCCTTCTGTTCTAGGGTCTCCTTTGTTGCGAGTACATCGTTGTATCTATCCTCCAAAGTTTCCACAAGGATCTTAGCTCTTTTCTTGCCGCCTCCCATTAACTCGCCCGAAGCGTGACAGCAAGAATCCCTGACAGCCTCTAGAGTGGCGTAGCCTCTCTTCAAACTGGTGTCAATATGTTGAAGGTGGGACTTCCTGTAATCTTCCAGCCATAGTAATCGCCTCTCCAACTCCGCCAGGAAGAGCTCCACCTAATCGTAGTTAGCTAGAGTATCCCCTAAAGAAAAATATTATCACAACCAAGACTGACCTTAACAAAGATTGCATCAGCATCGTAATCAATTGACAGTCTTCTCAAGGTTTGGAAAGAGTGCCGTCGTCTGCGATCTCGTAGCAGCGAAGTCTCTTCACAAGGAGTCGAGCACGATGTTGATGATGACTCGACTGTGATGGATGGCGCTGCGCACGCCATACTGACGACTAAAAGAATGATGAAGTATTATTTATTGTTGCCGGACAGTAATCACACCAGTATTATTGTCTCTCCCTTTTGGCCATCCGGATGCTGGAGAGGCCGGTGGGATCCAGCATGCCTGGAAAGAGGCAAAGCAAGTTGAAATAATAAATTCTATAGTTATGGAGGCGAAACAAAGAGAAACGGCCAACATACATCGCAACGACTGATAAGGTATTAAACGCCGTCAGCTCATTGGAAGCGTTTGATGTATGTCAATGAGTGGTAATCAGTAGCAAAGGTCAAGGATTGATTTGTTCCTTGTTATGATATTATTATTATATGACAGTTAGTTATATTATTATCATCCGGTAATCAAGTAACTTATTGTAGTTAGCTTACTATTATGAGTAACTTTGAAGTTACTGTCTGATGATCTGGACAAGTTAGGATCGTACTATGATATGATACTGAAAGTATCATATCATATTGGCCTATCAGATGGAGAATGTACCTTGTGTGCCTTGTAAATCATACTAGAACATGGATTCTTTTCGGTGAGGATTCAGGCGACGCCACGCCCAAGTTAACCTTACATAACTCTCTCTCTCTTTCGCCACCGTCAGATCGTGGTCACCCAAACAAAGGATCCAATAAATTAAACCAATCTTCGTTCAAGAATCCTGCACGGTACGCTACCATCCTTTTGAATCGACCACCCTTGATGCTTGACATCTCAGGTTTAATTTATTATCCCTCAAGTGACAGATCAAATTCCACCTGCTGACTTTACATACATGTAGAACAGCAACGGTGGCAGGTCCATCCACCTATTCTGCTCCATATTGACTGGTGGGAAAGCGGGATCGAGGAACACGGTTGTGCTGTCGACGAATCCTGAGCCTACGACTGGTCTTGATGATTGCCCAGATGGGTGTTCATGACATCGTGACCGACCCATGCCTGTTGCCAGTTCTGCGCACCAGCGCCGTAGCTCAGGCTGGGTGTCAAAAGCTCTTGTCACTACTCGACCCGGCAACGGCTTCATTACCAACCCGGGAAGCTCTGTTGGCCCTGTCGAAACAACAAAAGCATCTTTTCTCACTTCTAGCCCAACTACGCGGCTTGAACCGGGATGCTATCATGCGGGTTCGAGAGACAAAACAGGCTACGGCCGAAGCTCGCCAGGAAATCGATCGGCTGCACCTGCAGTTACAGAATCTGTATTATGAACAACGACATCTAATGGGTGAGATTGCGGCGTGTGACTCCTATGAGTATGTTGTCCCACCGGCAATCTTTCTGTTGTGGAAGCTGAATTGCTCTGAATGATAGCCACAAATACCTCTCTCTGCCGTTAGTTCCACTCGAGGAGTTTCTGGCCTTACACCCTGGACATCAAGAGTCTAGCACCCACGAGCTCATGATCGCACGGATAAACTACGAACATGCGGAACGAGAGAAACTTGAACAGGCCCGGCAGGAGCTTTTGAAGCGCAAACAGGCCTTGATCGCGGAGAACAAAAAGCGAAAAGACGACCTGGCCAATCTTGATCAGGATTTGGAGCGGTTCATTGATGTAAGAATTCCTATGTCCTACCCTTGATAGCTACTTCGGGAACCGGATGTCGCTGACGTGATGGTATAATTCAGGCGGCAAAACCTATTCAGAAGATTTTTGAAAAGGAATACTAGATCCTACGATTTCCAGAGTTACCTAACTTAGCTAAGCTGGTTATCCATTGCCTCATTACCGAAGGCATGGAATGGCGTCAACGGATATGATACCCAGGTTTCGAGAATTGTATTATTGATTAATACTCTCAAATAACGATGTACTACTTCATAAGACTGGATTCCTGATGCATATAAGAGTATGAGGATAACCTTCAGAAATGGTTATGGGGGCAATTCAAAACACTCATTGATACCGTGACAGTAACCTCGCTTTTGTCTGCAGATACTTGTTTCCAATCCTATAAGTGTATGTATAATAATAATAATGGAATCAATTATCAGCCACTTCCATAAGTGATATATAGAATAAAGTGCCTTATCATGTGGACTTATCATATTATAGAACCTCGTGTATGAGATGCATGACAGCGGTACAGTAATTTTCAAGTTGTAAGTTATCAGAGTAGTATCATGATGGGAGAAACGGATTAATAGATCTTTGTACATATCATAAGTAAGCTCCCCAAGAACTGTCATATCTATGTCCGGTGGTATCTACTTTAATAATCACCTAAGAATTAAATAACAATAACACGCCTTAACTCAAAAGTTACGGGTGAAGACTCAGGCTCAACGTATTACAGATATGCGAAGTGCAAGCACTGGACTTACATGCGTATGCTCACACAACGCGAATGAACGACCACCTACTTAGATAAGCATAATATTGGGGGTAAAGTTGTTAAAAGCAACAAGGAAGTCTTTACCATGAACCAATCAAAGAGGCAATTGCAGAAGCTATATATATTGATGGTCCTCCTTTCAATATGTTTGACACCCATAAACAGCTTCTAAAGGCAATACACAAGATCCATGAAGCCAAATTACCGCATCGAAATGAGCTTGCTGGCCCTCTTCTTAAGCGGTGTTTTGAACGGTATTCCCGGCTTTCCAATGACATCATTTCAAGTGAACCCAGCCTTAATCTCTTTGTTGATGAGAGCGACAATATACAGAAGCCACGGATTGTTGTTGTATACGTCAATACCTCATCAAAAGGTGAATGTCGGAAGTTTTAAAAGGAGTCGCGGCGAATTCGTGCAAACCGGACATATTTGAGCTAACCGCATACAGCTAGCGCATATTTAATATTTAATGCAACCCTAATCGTTGTCATACGCAAGCAAGATGGGTTGATTCTTCAGATCCCTGAGTCTCTTTCTTCAACCCTAAAATGGCCCCATCAATTGACGTTTGGAACGATGATTGACCTCGGTGACGAAATATCTTAATAATACCGATGAAGCGTTGAGGCGCACGGCCCCGTCGAGGATATAATGATATGGACGCCGCAAAGAATGTGGCTTCCGCTGCCAACATCAAGCAGACCCTACCTGAGGAGAATCCGAAAGCGGTCCGGATACGCTCGAAGGTCATATTTGCTTTTTGGGCCGTGATCATCTTCTTAGGACTTCCGGTCTGGTGGAAAACGACGTCTGTCTACCGATCACGATTGCCCGTCCAGGATATGGTGGATTGGGCGGATGGCAAGGTACTATATATAAAGCTCAAAATTCCTAAATGACAAGTAGGGATAGGAGCTAATAAGTTTGATGTCGACTCTAGGCCTGTCGCCCTGTCTTCCCCCTGGAGATACTCATTCGAGCTCCCTCGATGCAAGCGTCAGAGGCACTGAGTCTCGTTCGGACAACTCAGCATGCCCTTGACGATCTCAATGAGTTCCCCGCGCACCATCTCCGTCTCAAGCTTGCGGGTTTTACACAGGTGAATAAGAGGCCAGATATTGAGGCTGGACCTAGCTATCAATCACGGGTCGACGCCAGTAAAGACGTTGCGCTCATCGTCACTCTGATACCTCGAGATGACGTCGCCACACCCGGTTCGGAGTTGCATTCACTCTCTCCCCAACTTGACATCTTCTACTCTCCGAGCCAAGCACCGGCACTATCTTCATCTAATTCCCCATTAGTCGCATTTATTGCCGGAGAAATACAGAAACTCTTCAATGAGGAAAAGGCCACTATCGCACACATCCTATCGAACGGCAATGCTGTCGGTCCCAGCCCGCAGCCTTCTATTCCTGCAGGACAGGTATCTGCAAATAGCCAACAATCTACTGGAAAACCTACCTTAAGCGCCTTATCACCAGAGCTAGCGGATAGCATTGCCCGCCGGTTTACCAGGTCGTTAAAGTATGCGGAGACATACCATTTAACATTCTCCCTTTTTACACCGGGTTCAGAGCCGTCTTCTTGGGACATTGAGCCGGTAATTCAGGAATATTTGAATCCATTACTCGAAGCCTTCGCACCCATTAGCAACTTTTCTGTGGACAGCCAGGTACAATTGTTTGCGTCGTTCGCACCCACCTCTCCAAAACCCCAATACGATGAGGTCCAGGAGGCCTGGCTTTTGAGAAAGGAGGATCTCAGTGCTTTTATCAACGCCGCAGAGTGGCCGCTCAGTCCTAGCATTGGCAGCGGGCCAACGATCAACTTTGTTCTCTATGTACCATCTCCTTCGCAATCCCCTCTGGTCGTCGGGGAGGACCAGGCGACAAGCTGGCGTATCCCCCAGTGGGGCGGCGTTGTAATCCTGAACCCACCGGTCTCAGCTGTCAGTCGTCAGAATCCTCAGCATCTGTCTATGGAATCATTACGGCCTGCCCTTCTGACTTTCTCACATCAACTTCTTACTCTATTAGGGACGCCTGCGACTCCCTCATCTCTCCCACTTCGTCTTCAGACGCTCATCCGAATTCGTGCTGCCACCCTTCTTTTGTCTGCATCATCAACGATGGGGTCACTGGCTCGTCTCACGCAGTCGCTGCCATCTATTCCCATTCCTGTGACGGTGGCTACATCCGTATCTACAACGCTTTCGCATCTTACATCAACATGTAACCTTCTGCGGGACGGTCAGTTCGCAGCCGCGCTGGCAAACGCCCGCATTGCCGAGAGAGAAGCGGAGAAAAGCTTCTTTGAAAAGAGCATGGTTGGACAGGTATATTTCCCGGATGAACATAAAGTGGCCGTCTACCTACCTCTTCTAGGGCCTATCGGTGTTCCACTCGTGATGGGTTTGATGAAAGAACTCGCGAGGCTGGTGAATGAGATGAAAAAAAGAAGGGTCCTAGCTCATGAAATATAGTGTATTGTTCCCATGAATACTCGATGAAGTAGCATCAAATCATTTTGACGCGTTCAACTCCCTTCAATACGTAATATGCATGTGCATATCTACCAGGAATAGGGAACGAGATATAATCAAACAAAGAGGGACGGCAAACCATTAATTAACCCCAGGCTACCCGTCGACTAACTGCGTGACGGTGATCGAACGTGAGACAGGTTTTTATTCTCCGGCACACCCAAGCCTGCACTCCGGGAATTGTTACAATGGAAGACAGAGCCCCAACCCTTTCGTACGTCATGCCAGCTGCGGTGGTCTCAGGCCCCTGTATGGAGTCCTGCGATATCTTGCTGTAAAGAGTTGGTTTTTCCTCGTTTTTGCATAAGCGCAACCCAGCCCAAATTATCATAGTAATAAATAAATAATAGGACTATCAGCCATTCCTGCCGTTTTATTCACAAGGGATTGTACCACATAAGCCTTTAGGTAGCTTGCGATTGTGCGTGGGTACTTATGCAGATAGAACTATATATATGAATGTAATAAAGTCCGACATATGATCATGAAATAAGACAAGAGGAGCCATCATATATTCTCATGATAGAGCCAAAGAGGAGAGTGAAAAAAAAAAAAGAATCCTTGCCAAGGTCAATATCTCAATACGAATACCGCAGCCAGCTGCACTGTCACGTTATATGTCACGTTATATGTCACGTAACAAACATCATGTCATTATGTCAACTCAACTTGTATTCCGTAGACTGTGATTTTCCTTTCTTCTTCAACGATTTCTCTTGTATCTTAGCCTACAATAGGTCAATAAAGGCCTAACACTTTTCATTAGAGACCGTTCTTTATTTTTGGATGTCTCCGGGGCAAAGCCGCCTAACGGATCAAACCTTGGATACATACTGTGATCAGCCGACTAGTAAGATTCTATGAGCAGCTGGATGCAGCTTTTGCGGACACAGAAGCAAGGGAAAAAGCTAGGCGCAAGCTTGGCTTTGTGCGACAGAAGGACCGTGAACTCAGAGAATTTCTCTCGGAGCTTGATTAAAACTTGCTAGGGGCCCAAGGTTGCAATTGGGAGAACGATGTGAAGAAGTCCTACCTGCGGGCCGCTCCATCATTCGAGTTATCCGACCGCATGATTACAGTGAAAGAAGAGGATACTTACAAAGAGTATTGTAAGCAGTTGCGTGCAATTTCTGACTGGATGGCAAGCCATAAACAGCGCCCAGAAGCTAACCGTTCGAATGAGAACAAAACGTCTTCCAAACCTCCAGCTTCACCTGTCTCTCAGCCTATGGACTGGGAGTCTACCCATGCGTTGCCGGCCCAAACCTGTAGGGCTAAGTGGGTAGCTGATGAGGAGGTATCCCGCCGCTGTTAAGACGGAAGATGCCTGCGCTGTGGAGCTACTGGCCGGCTGCAAATACGTGCCTGCCCGCCGCCCCCCGTCGTCGGCCGCTGTAGGACCAGAGCTAGAAGAAGAGATTGCTGAGAAGCCGAAAAACTGAGTAGCTCCTGTGGAAAGACGCATACAGGAGCGAGTCAACCGGCCTATGGAATTGACCACATGGAGGTCTGATCGCCAAAATCAATGGGATCAATTCAAGAAGGAAGTTAGATTTACAATCCCCTCTTTTGTTGTGTCTAGTGTCATCAATAGGGAAAGCAACGCAGGATCTCTTGTCAATACCGGGTGTAATACATATGGCATGTTACAAAACATAAGATGGGGCGCTTAACCACTGAGCTAAGAACAATGGAAGGATTTGACGGACCTAGGAAGGAGACAATTACTGAAGTTGCACGATTCTCCCTAGATGTTGGAGGGAATTACTAGCCTATGTCTACATGTACGTGGTCCCTCACATTGCGGAAGACCATGACATGATATTGGGAGAGCCATAGCTCCAGCACCAATACGCCCACATCAACCCTGATGGACCCTATGACTCGCAGGTTGGATTCAACAAATGGTATCGTCGTACGGAAGGTCTGCTGAGCCTAAGGCAGATATACAACCTATTGGAGCTACTGCATTCGCTGTATATGTCCGCTAGAAGAAAGAAGGGGAGGGGGTGCAGGTTTTCTCTGAGAGCTTACAGGATATTAAAAGGCAAGAAAGACGTTTGGGCAAGAAAGACCACACTGACCCTGCAGCACACACTCTCCAACTCAAATTTCGTTTTTCTTCGCTCATGCCCTGCTCCCTTTCCTTCCCCCGTTACCATCATCACCTCTTGTTGTCTGTGCTATAGTGGCATCAGCTTCCTGGATATCATCTTGAGACACTGCACACGGTCTGTCCACCCACTGTACGTCGTAAAGACGATCAACAGCATCCTCCCGCTTGGAAAAGAGGTTGAGACGGCCTCTTTCGTTCGAACCGGAATTGCAGTCACTCTGAAAGCTGCGACTACGGCAGACGACTTATTGTCCGACAAGGTGAAAATTTCCCAAGCCCTAGGGAACAGACGAGTTGAGGGCGATGAGAAATGGGTGGTGGTTAAGGTGCATGACCTCCCAACAAGTATGATAATGCTGAATGGGATAAACAGCCTGTACGCCAGAGATGTCTCGATTGAAGGAGACGTCCTCCCGGAAGTTACTGAAGCTTTCGGTGTGGCCCCAGAGACTATACGCTGGGTCAGAAAGCAGGATGGACACGCAACAGCCTCGGTCCGCTTAGCTTTTCGAGCTGGGAGATTGAAGAATATCCCTAAGACTGTAGTAGTCATGGGGGCCCGGCTAAGGGTAGAATATCCTACCTTTAGGGTGTGAGACCGCCTCGGTGCAGAAAGTGCTGGGGAATCCACAGAACGCAAGGGTAAGGACATGCCAAGGTGGAGGCTGTGCGGTGACCTAGGTCCTCGGACAGCTGACCACCGCTCGATCGCTGCATCAAGTGTGTGAACTGCAAACATGCAGCAGACAGTCCGTCATGTCCCAAGACAGCGCCGGTTTCCCGGAAGCCCTTAAGGCGCGAAAGCCAGCATACGCCCGGTCGTTTGCATATATAGATTGTCTTTTTATCTTACTTTTCTCACTTGTCTACAGCAACAACGACACAGGCTACAGAGCAACTAGGTGATCTCTGGGAGGTATTCACCTCCGGCGCCAAACAGTGTCTTAATGTACATTAATAGTAATTCCGACCTATGTAGCCTTTCGGCCACTTAAAGACGTAAAATAATACAACAACAACAATCTTAACCCCGACCAAACATTTCCCACATCGAAGATCCCCCCAACAGCACATGTACTAGCACTCAAACTTCTTCTCCCTTAATCGCACTCATCATGCCGGCTTCTACGACTAGAGCTGTCAAGAAAAAGAATAAAAGGAAGGCTGAGGTCTCGGCACGCGCTGTGTGTGATGCGTCGCATGCGCGTCTGAACGACAACTTAAACCCTACCCATAACCTGCTCGAAAGACACAAGCTAGAAAATCGATGTGGGAACCCCGATAGCGAAAGACAAGGAAACCCAGATGGTGACACCATGATTGGACGAACCATGCGAAACGACGACTGGGCCCGACTTTATCGACCAGCTCTTCGACTCGCAGATGAAGGAAAGAGCTGAGACGCAAGCCCTCTTGATGGAATTCTGTCATGGATTCGATAATCTCATCGCCCAAATGCTCGACAAGTGTGGGACAGACCAGGTGGTGCCCCGAGTAGCCCACGACCTGATGGAGCACATGAAAGCCTGCGTCATCAAGTACACGGGACTTGGAGATAGCCTCTCCCGCGAGCAGGTAACAAGTGCCCCACCCTGTGATGTTCAGGGAAAGGAAACGACCCGAAACAAGGAACAACCAGAGCGAGCACAACCCAAACAAGCAAGCCCGCCACAAATCAACCTTAAGCCCAAGGAAAAGGCCTATCAACCCGAGGCCCCAAAGAGCTATGTTGAGATCGCCCGGAAAGCGGCGCCTGCGAGCCTCCCAAAGAGGCCGGCCCAATCGAATAGGGTGTTTATAAGGCTTCCAGAAGACTCGGCCCTACGGTCTGTACACCCGCTCAAAAGTGCAGGCTTTACGGTGACCCAAGTCATCGGACAGCTGAGCATCCACTCGAATGCTGCACCAAATGTGTAAACTGCGACAGTGGGTATGCAGCAGACAGCCCATCATGTCCCAAGACAGCGCCGGTCTCCCGGAAGCCCCCGAGGTGTGAAAGCCAGTGTACGCTGGGTCGTTTGCATATCTAGATTGTCTTTGAATTTTTTTTTTTTTTTTTTTTGTCTTCCTTTTCTCATTTGTCTACTGCGACAGCGACACAGGCTACAGAGCACCTAGGTGATCTCTGGGAGGTATTCAACTCCGGCGCCAAACAGTGTCTTATATATATTAATAATAATTCCGTCCTATGTAGCCTTTCGGCCACTTAAAGACGTTAAATACAACAACAAAATTAACCCCGACCAGAACCCCCCAAACAGCACATGTGTTAACACTTCAATTTCTCCCTTATTCGCCTTCATGGCGGCTGCTACGACTAGAGCTGCTAAGAAAAAGTACAAAAGGAAGGCGGAGGTCTCGGCACGCGCTGTGCGCGATGTGTCGCAAACGCATGGGAATCTGAATGAGAACTCTACCCACGATCAGCATGAAGGACACCGGGTGTGGGAACCCTAATAGTGACAGGCAAGGAAACTCCGAGAATGACATGATGGTAGATGAGGCGACGCCTGGGCCTGACTTCATTGACCGGTTCTTCGAGACATAGATGAAGGCAAGAGCCGAGACAAAGGCTCTCTTGATGGAATTCTGCCATGGGTTCGATAACCTTATCGATTAAATACTCGACAAATGCGGGACAGACCAGGTGGTGCCCTGAGTGGCCCACGACCTAATGGAGTGCATGAAGGTGTGCGTCATCAAGCACATGGGATTCGGAGATAGCCTCTCTTGCGAGCAAGTGACAAGTGCTCCTCCCTGCGGTGTACAGGGAAAGAAAACGATACTAAATAAGGAACAACCAGAGCGAGCACAGGCTAAACGAGCGAGCCCGCTACGAATGGACCTTGAACCTGGGGAAAGGGCCTCTCAACCCGAGGCCCCAAAGAACTACGCTGAGATGGCTAGGAAAGCGGCACCTAGAAGCCCCCCAAAGAAGCTGGCTCAGCCTGCGCCAAGCAGGAGGCCGGCCCAATCGAATAGGGTATTCATAAGGCTGCCACAACACTCGGCCCTTCGGTCGGTACAACGTCGTAAAGACGATTAATAGCATGCTGCCGCTCTGAAAAGAAGTTGAGACGGCCTCCTCCGTTCGAGCTGGGATTATAGTCACACCGAAAGCCAGAACTACAGTGGAAGATTTGTTGTCAGACAAGGAGAAAATGTCTTAGGCCCTTGGGAACTGTGAGAGGAGGGATCCCTAGGAGGCCTAAGGAACAGAAAACAGCGTGGTAAGCGAAGGATATGGCTATGACTCTGTAAGAGAAGAAGAACTGATCGCTGGCTTCTAGAAAAAGGCCAGCGAGAAGATGGATACTATATAACTGTACAAGAACGAGTGTGATAACGTGACCACACAAGCGAGGACGCTATATGCCTAAGGCAGGAGTGTAATTGAGAACGGACGAGTTGAGGGTGATGAAAAATGGGTGGTTGTTAAAGTACACGACCTCTCAAGGAGAATGACAATGCTTAATGGGAAAAGCAACTTATATGCCAGGGATGTCTCGATGGGATGAGACGTCCTCCAGAAGTAACCGAAGCTTTCGGTGTGGCCCCGGAGACTATACGCTGGGTACTTGAATACTGTATCAAGTGTATATGCCATACGCCGGGTCGTTTACACATTTAGATTGTCTTTTGTGTTTTTTTCTTTTTCTTTTTCTCATCTATTTACCGCGACACAGGCTACAGAGCACCCAGGTGATCGATCTCTGGGAGGTATTTACCTCTGGCACCAAATAGTGTCTCATGTAATGTACGATGCAGCCTTTCGGCCGCTTAAAGACGTTAAATAATGCAATAACAACAAATTATAATAATAATAGACTAGTTGAGTCCGTATCAATCATTAATCTAAGCCTCCGTACTTTGTAAACTTTCCAAACTTGTTGTGTTATTATTAAGCAGGTGTACATGTCCTCCGTCAACTTCTATCCAAGGCCCCTTTTACATAATCAGTCACCCAGAGTTACTCCGCCCAAGCAAAATCTCTTGTTCTACGTATTATTGATTATCCACTGAGATGATATAGGATAATACACCAACAAGACTGTGTCAGACTACCCTTGTTGAGCCAACTAGCCTTTAGAAGTAAATGAAATATTAAACACTGGCAATGCTCCATATGCAAACCTCTTTTCTACTGGTACAAACATGTGTTCTTTCGCGGACATGCTGCCCGCATTAAGGGAAAAAAACAGAAGAGTAAGGATGAGAAGGTGCGTGCACAGTCGAACCTACTCTTCCGTTGCGCCGTCCGACTCATAGTCGAACTCAGCCGGCAGAGGGGCATCCTCTTGACCCTCTTCGCTCTCATCCTCGTCCACTGCGGTTAACACGCCCGCCGCCAAGGCTGCCCCGGTTAGTGCATCTGTAGTTCGCGCTGGCGTGTGCGCGCTCGTACCAACCCCAGGTGGGGCTGTAGGAGGGACTCGGCTCGTATGAGTCTCAGTAGCGGTAGTAGACTTAACCTCCGTGCTGGCTCGTAGCTCGATTATAGTTCGAGGTTCCCGGGGTTGCTTATCGAGGACCACCACCACTCCGCCAGTGGGCTTTTGCACGGTTAGTCTCAAGGTAGGCTCGCGCTGTGGGATGAAAGCGGGAAGAGAAGAGGGAGACAACTTACCATCTTAACCGGTTCATAGCGGGGGTCATTGAAGCTAAGGTACTTCAACTGAGCCGGGAGTACCCGAGACATGTTTTCCAACTCATATCCAACCTTCTCCTTCTCGTTCTTCTTCTTCTGACTATCGGCCGTGGTTGTGTCTTTTTCAGCATCCCTGGTGTCCTCATCCCCTTTCACCGCGCTCTCGTCCGTGTCCATCTTCTCAGGTAGCGGAACGGACACCTTAGGGGTGGCGGGGGTTTGGTCCATGTCCATGCTCTCTCGGCGTTGCTGCTTCTCGCGACGCTGCGCACGACGCTTCGCCTGCACAGTGGTAGATAGAACCGCCGTCTTCACCTTCTCGGGTGCCTCATCCGTTTTGACCTGCTGCTCGGGAGGATAGTCGAACAAACTGGGGCGGGTGTTGCTGTGGAACTTGAAGACTGGGACCTCCAGCTGTTGATCTACCCCGATGACCGCAGTAGGCGTGAAACTCAGGGAAAGGAAGTGTGCCAACGGAAACCAGTACCAGTACTGCGTGAAGACGGCCGCCCCAACAATGCCGGGCATGTTTAAATTTCCAGTCTGAGTTTGCAGGCTAATGGTACAGTTACGTCCGCCGGCATCGATGATGCCAAGGGCAAGAGCACACCCGAATTTGGCCATGGCGTCTTCATGGCGGTCCCCGATCATCTTCATCATAGTTTTGCGGATGACTCCAACTTTCGGATTCATGGTCTCATTTTGCTGGATCGTGACCATTGCGAGAGCGATCAAGGACCCTTGCCGTACAAAGTCGGTCGGGTCTTTAAGCATGGGCTCTAGCAAATCAATGGCCTCGTCCAAGCCGGTCCCTGCACAAGAGATACCCAGGGCCATGGCAGCACCGTATCGTACGTGTGGGTTATAGGATTCTGAAAGCAACTCGACCATACGCGGCACGCTCTGGTACTTACGAAAGAGGATAAAACCCAGACTCATAACAGCTACTCGACGAACATCATCGCTAACATCGCTGACAGCAACGTGAAGTAGCTTGCGAACAGCCTTGTTGCTGCCCGTCCCACAATAGGCAAGCGCAATAGCCATGATGCCGCCATAGCGAAGAACAGGATCGGGGTCGCCAAGCAGCCCATTGATGAGCTCATCTGCAGCTTCCTGACGACCGTACATGATAAGAGCCATGCCTAGCGCGACGCCCCGCACGATCTTCTCATGCTGAGTTTCATGGGCGTATTGCACCATGTCTTCCAGGGCTCTCATATCCCCGGTTCCCAGCATCACCAGACCCATGGAGAGGCCAGCTGCTTCACCGTTCAGCGCGGAGTCAGTGTAGAGGACCGCCTTGAGATCTTCATAAATATCTTTGTCTCCGCTAGCCATAGCGGCGACACCGAGGCCTAGGGCACCACCATGCTGAACTACTTCTTCGGTGGCTTTTTTGAAATGGTCCCGAATTAGCTCCACAGCAGAGCCACCGTGGTTCGCAAATATTAACCCAAATGCATAAAGGGACCCTCCCTGGCTGTAGACGGAGCCGGTGCTTCCGACGCCTGAGATGTGTTCCTTGGGGAGATATGGTTGCAGAAGCTTCTGCCCTTGGGTCAGATTTCCCTTGTGTATGACACCAAGCGCCGCAGTTGCTGTAAATTTCGACCAATTTACCGCCTTTCCTAGCCACTCTAAATTGTCCCGGAAGAATTTATCATGAGTTGTTCCAGCATGCATGAATGCATTCGATAGCGTAACTGCAGTATGAAAGATAGAGTTCCGTGCTTCAAGGCTGTCACGGATCTTATTGAGAATCGAGACATCAGCCTTGCTACTCCGATAAAGAAACTCTAAGTTAAGTTGGGTCGTCTTGACCCCATCAAGGATTTCCCGAATGGCTTTGAAGGCATGAAGAGCCCCTTCGGACAACTTGGCCTGCTTTTCGTTGCCCCCTAAAGACCCGGAAGTATACGGGTTCGACTGGTTTTGTATTAATGGGTCAGACTCCTTCGCATCGTCATGACCTTCCTCTATTTTATCATTCCCTGAGGCCAACGCGCCATCTATCTCTGGAACAAGTTCCGCGATCTCCCGACTGACTTTTCGGAGAAACTCCTGAGTGCTGTTATCATAGAGGTCAAAGGAGATTTGATAGGCTACGGCAAGAGAACTCGGATCTCCCTTTGCCACTAACTGGCGTAGAATATCGGTCGCCATAGAGTGCTCATTCAGGAACACAACGCATTTGGCGATTGAAAAGTAATCCGGAGAAGGAATTTCGTTCAGAAGCTCGAGAATAAGTTTGAGTATCTGGATTGCACGCCCGGGTTAGGTTAATTAAAAAAAGTCTATAGAGTCACAGGTAGCAAACCTCGTTGCGAAAACCACGTTCCTGGACAATACTCATACATATGTCAAGGACATACTCCATGAGCTCCTCGCTCTGTCTTGAAAGCTCCTCTTGCTGCTGTTTCTCATCCTCACTAGCCCGCAAGATAGCCTTCCGAAGTACGTCCAAATTTTTTGCCTCGATGGCAATACCAACGACCTGACGATAACGTTTTTGGGAGAAGCATCTCTCGAATAGCCGCTCGATCACGGTATGAAGTTGGCCTTGGACTCCTCTTCTTACCACAAGAGGGGCTTCAACTTGCTTTACGCTAGCGCTGTCACCATATATAGCATCGGTACTAGGAACCTCTTGTCGAGAAAGCAACGACTTTGGCGGTAGAGTGGACTGAGAGAAGGGGGTCATTGGTGATGTAAGGCCTGCGGAGGTGCTGGTAGCTCCGTTCGTAGGAGCAGGAAACGCAGCGTTAAGGTTGACGGATTGATCATAAACATTTGCCTTGTGGCTCGCTGAAATTGAAATGAAGGTGTCGACGCACTTGGCTGGGATGTACATTCAGTCACAGGATAGAAAAATTAGCTCTGGTGAGCCTACCGATTATAGTCTCCTCAAATTCACCACCATTTTCCAGATTCAGCAATTTGCCTGCTCCGAGAGCGAATACCAAGCTCTCGTTATATTCTTGTAGATGATAATATACTTTCGAGGCGAGTAAAGCAGCAAGTCCACGCTCCGGGAAAGTCTCATCCTCGTAAAGGGCCTCACTGGGAATAGCTTGTTAGCTGTGATTCTAGTCAAGTTACTTATTTTGCCATATACATTTGAGGAATAGCATCCACGATTTCCGTCCATAGGGTGTCAACCTCAGCATCCAGGGTCTTCAAAGCAAAAACTTTAAGCTCCGGGTCTGGTTCTGATAGAAAGCCGACAAGACCTGCGGCCGAGACGAGACCAACCATCGCTACTCGCCTTTATATTTTCTGATGCGGCCAAGTGTAGCTTGGTTGTTGATTCCGGTGCTAGAGAGTAAGATGACTCTTGGCCACTCCGGAGTCGCAAGGGGGCTGTGGGTGGAAACCTGAAAGTTGATAAAATAACAAAACACGGCGGAAATAGAGGCGGAATGTCTTTATGATCGATGAGCAAGCCGGTATGCGAAAGAATAGTCATATCATATGTAGATGCACTGGGTCAAAGATCCAATTCTGGGCCGCAGAACACGTCAAATTAATGGCCAAAAGACGGCAGTAGGTTTTGCCGATCTCCCTACAGAGTCATGTGACTCAGTGTACTAGTGGACGCTATGGAGCCTCCAAGGGTAACCATGGATGTCGCGTGAAGGTTATTAGATCTCATCCGCGCGCCGTTTATTACTCCAGACTCAGCCTGCTGATACATCAATGGAATCCTAGCTTATATTTTTCTCTCAGACTCTCCTTCCTTCTCGCTTAATCGCATTTCTATTGCCTTCCCTCGAAGGTATTCGTACCACTCTTCCCTCTTCAAAAGAAGTTACGCGTTGAAGGTTTCATTATAACAGCGTCTAGATGTCGGGACTTCTGTCATATACGGATATTCCACTTCTTGATAGACGAAAAAGCCCTGTTCAAGAGGAAGTTTCCGTTCAACACCACAACCCTCTTCTCCACATCGAACGTCAGGCCAGGCATCTCCAGCAAAGCTTACAAAGTTTCCTTGATGCACAAAGCGAAGGCCTCCTGGCTGGTCTTCCTAGCCCTATTCAGGATGACTTGCGCTCAAATGACAGCACAACACCTACCCCTTCTACTGTCAGTAGCCCAAAGACGGCGCCAACAATGCCGGTTAGGCAACCACCACGGAAAAGGATCGGACTTCGTGCTGCCCGCAAGGGGATACTCAGGTCCATGAATGAGCTTCTAGGCCTTAAAGAGGAGGAGGGCCGTTTAATTGCCACTGAACTGGAAGCAAGAAGAGGAGCCTTACAACAAGTGGATGTGTTCACTGGAAAACAGTGCGGTTTGGAACAAGCGATTTCAAATATCCAGGATGACCGCGATGGTAAGAGGTTGAAGAGACTGAAGGAGGAGGCGCGCAATCTTGAGAACGATATTCATAACCTGGAGATGACGTTGTTAGAGATGAAGTCGAGGTACCGAAATATTACTAACGAGCTTTCGCATGTCGAAAATTCTGTTGAGGCCAAGTTGTCTTCATACAAGGCATCTTTATCTCTCCTCGAATCCGAAGTTCAAAAGTATCTCCAGAAGCCTCCTGTCAGAAAATTGCAATTTATGTCAACAGAATCTCCATTTTACTCACTGAATCCCAGGCGTCGAACGTTGGACATCGCACAAGAGCATTGGAGGACTGAACAGGTAGAGTTAAGAAAAGCACTACGCAGTATCAACCGGGAAATCGGCGCTCTAGAGGAAGGAGGTTCCGTATGGCAGAGCGTGATCACGGAAGTATCTAATTTCGAGAAGAAGCTAAAAGACCGAATGAGCCAGCCGCAAAAAGTTCTGTCACCCCTGCCCGACTTATTATTGGATTCGCGGAAAGCCTCTCAAACTATTGTTGAAGATGATCAAACAAACGAGATTACTCAGGACCTGGAAGAAGTGATACGTCGGCTTGAAGACGAATTCAGCCTTGTCGTCCGGAAGGATTGGAAATTACTTGTTTGCTGCATCGGGGCGGAGCTCGAAGCTCTCAAAGAGGGAAAAGCGATGTTTCTTGAGATGTTCCATATACATGACGAGGATCCGGCGATCGCGGAGAAAGGAATCAAGGATCCGACATCACATGAAGAAAATCTTGCAATTCCCGGGCAGTCTGAGAGTGAAGATCTCGCAGACGGTCCTCCCGCTGACTTACTAAGAGATATGGAGTCGCCTCCCTATATTGGGACCGCAAGGTCGGAGGATGAAGATGATGAGCCAGATCCTGCATGGCTGCTCTCTGATACCTAGTGGGCTCTAAACCTGGGACTCTTGTTTGTATGTACATTTACGGTGGGGTTCCGCTATGACTAGTATGATCTGAGCGTGAGTCTTGTTTCTCCCGAACCAAGATATACCAACTATTTTTTTTTGATCGCTGAGGGTTGGTTTCTTCAATGAAAACGCATCCCTTCGAATTCGATGTTTCTTGTAGATATGAAGTGCAACATTAGACATGCAGAAGCTATTTCCACGAGCTAGATGTACCTCGGGGAAGCAAGTAAAAGGAAAGGTGGAGCGTCTCTTTCCCAAGTTGTCTTGTAACTGGAGCGAGGTGCCCTGATGAACTAAACCGAAGAGAAAAAGGGAAATATCTAGAGCAATTCGATGGATGTTCGTCACGCTGCTATGCCTGTAGGCTCCGTTTGGTCTAAGGACATGAGCCGATATGTTATGATGATAGTAGACCTTGAGATGGTTCAAAGGACTTATGTAACCCCCATATACATATATTATGTTAGTATGATAGCAATAACTTTTAGGTCGCGGGTTTGATGACACAGGCAGGTGGAATGATGGTTTTAGCTTTTTTTCTTCTTCAAGCAGCCGCATGCGGGCACGTCACACGACACGAAGTCATCCTGTCAGCAGCCCCGTTTTGACACAGTAAGCGAATACCTTCTAGGTATCTTAAATACGTTACAGCTTACCTGGTATTCATGCTAGGTTGGCAAAGAAGCATGCGCACGTGCCCATTAATAAATTAGATTCTTCCCCAGAGGCTCCACTCTCTGAATGAATCCACGGATCGACCTCATCCGGCAACAAACCTACACCTTTTTGGATCAGGAATCCACCTGGGGAAATAATGGGGACCCAAAGCTGCCCCTCCCTGGGCTGAGCCCCAGGTTCTTCTGGCTACCATCCTCATTAGCCTATCCACATATCTATTCTTTTATTATCGCCTCCTTTGCTTTGATTTGACACTACACATACATACAAATATTCATTTATCAACTTCGTGATACAATCAGTAGCCTTTGTGCCTTCGCTCTCTCACCTCCTTCACATTAAATGGACGGGTGCGTTCTCTAATGATGCTTGGATGAGCAGGTCAACCATGTCGCTCCTTCGAGATCCGTCTCTTGTCCACGCACAGCTTAATCGCAGGCGGAAGATTCAAAAGAGCCGGTTCTCATCTTCTGGATCTTCCCATCCTAGTTCCCTAGGGGAGCGGGTCTCCCTTACGGCATTGGCCTCCCTCGTCCGAGATTCGGTAACGTGGGTGGGAGATGTTCTCAATACATACTGGGATGGACTCCTAATGAGAGAGCGGGAGAAGGCATTTACGTTGATCGAAAATAGACAGGCCTTGTATTTGAAGATGCGCAATGTAAGCGGCCCTAAGGCGGGCATCCGCAGAGAAATTCGATCTAACGGAAGGACATCTAATAGTCGCGTTCCTACAAAGAATGGAGGCGATTTGCGTACGAACTTGATGAAGTTGAAGGCAATAGTGCCTGGAAGGAATCTTTTGAATCGGATGAATATAACCCACGACTCGTTCTGGAACGACTCAAGCAATTAGAAGAAGCTAGGAACAGCCGTGACATCAGCCGGATCCTTCACCTGATCCGCACGACACTATGTCGCGACTTAGGGAACATGAGCGACGCCAGACTCTACAGGCATTCTCACGTGGGAACAAAGAACTTGATCGATCAGTACATTAACACTGCTCTCAGTACAATTTCAACACTGATAGATTTGTCTGGAAGCGATCGCTGTGATGCCTCGGAGATGGAATACATCTTGGAACAGCTTCTGCTAGCACGTCAAGCCTTTGGCAGGAGCGCCATGTTGTTCTCTGGAGGCGCGACCCTCGGTATGAACCACATCGGAGTCATCAAAGCTCTCTGGGAAGCGAAACTCTTACCCCGCATCGTTTCAGGCGCGTCCGCGGGTAGCATCATTTGCGCAGTCTTCTGTGTCCATACGGACGATGAATTACCAGCAGTTTTGGAGACCTTCGCTTATGGCGACTTTTCTGTCTTCGAGGCCGAAGGCCAAGAGGAGACAATGCTGCAGCGAGCCGCCCGTTTCCTCAAGTATGGATGTTTTTATGACATCTCCCATTTAGAAAGGGCCATGAGAGAGTGGCTGGGCAATATGACCTTTCAGGAAGCCTATAACCGCACAAGGCGGATACTCAATATATGCATTTCAAGTGCCGGTCTTTACGAGCTTCCCTGTTTGTTGAATTATATTACGTCCCCAAATGTCATGATCTGGTCTGCTGTGTACGTAGGATACCCTAATATTTTCCTTTGAAGAATAGTAATTCTAAATGCAGTTTTGAACAGGGTTGTGTCGTGCTCCGTGCCTGTCGTTTTTGCTCCATCCGTTTTGATGGCCAAAGATCCTTTGACCGGAGAAGCGGTCCCCTGGCATGGCGATCGTCAGTGGATCGACGGTTCAGTTGATGGCGACCTACCGATGACTCGCTTGGCGGAAATGTTCAATGTCAACCACTTTATTGTCTCACAGGTGAACCCACATGTTGTCCCTTTTCTTCCGAAAGAGGATGGACCCGGTCGTGATAACCGTGGGCGGTCATCAGTCATGAATCTGCCCTGGATGCAGACATTCACTAGTCTCGCAACTGAGGAAGCGCTTCACAGAATGACAGTCTTGTCAGAGCTGGGGATATTCCCAAACGAACTGACAAAGGCAGCGTCTATTCTGAGCCAGAAATATTCAGGGGACATCAATATTCTCCCGGAGATACTGTACGCGAACTTTCCACGGATGCTCAAGAACCCGACTCCAGACTTTATGTTGCAGGCATGTCTTAATGGCCAGAGAGCAACATGGCCGAAAATTGCTCGTGTAAGGAACCATGTTGCTATTGAACTTGCGCTCGATTCAGCGGTTCAAACCATGCGTGCGAGAGTTACTCTCGATCCCTGCCCGATTGAGTTTGGGATGAATGCCATCAACGATATATTCAACGAAACAATCGATAGTAGCCAAACTAAGCCTGACTTGTTTAGCCGCCGAAGAAGTTCCTACAGTCATGAATCCGAGCGACCTGAGCCTAGAAGAAGCAAATCCAAATGTCGCTTGACTGTCCAGCTAAGGAAAGCCCACAGTACTGTATCCATGGATCATTTAAAGCATTACCTATCAGCTCCGTCTGCACTACCTAATTCATGCAAGGAGCAGACGAGAGGATCGGGCCCTATCGAGTGGCCCTCGCTTAACGGTTCAGGTTACACCTCTGTGTCCGACAGCGAGCGCGAATTCGAGTTGTCTCCTCAGCGTCGGTCACTTGCTTTCGAGCCCTTTCATTGGGGCCCAGTGTCTCCCGTCCTTCCGTCTGCTCATTCCACCAAGCAGGGTCCCGAGAAATACCGGCATACTGCCAACAAGACTATTTCGCTACCTCCCCGCTCCCCCGTCACGAAAGTTATACCATCTACGAACTATCCTCTAATCAAGTTGACACGAGTGATGGACGCGGCTATGCTTGAGGGCCGCCACCTAGAGACCGCACAGTAATGGCAGGCTCCTTATTTTGCACAAGTCCTCACTTCTGAACCCTTAGCGAACCATCCTAGCATTGAATGTCTTCCCCCGTAAGGGTAACATTACCCTCACCTTCATGTGGATTCTTTTGATTGCCCTCTCTTTTCAGGAGGGTGGTGGCTTGAATTCAAAGCCGGCACGATATTGCGTCCGTGTTGATCAGCGCCCTGAACTAGATGAAGAAAGTCATTTGTACATTTGGATAGTATTCCGGTGCACGATTTGGGTATGCCGAGTAGATTACACGTTTCATTTGGCGTCTTTCACATACGATCACGGTGATGGGCAGGTTTTCTTGGGGCAGCAAGTAGAAGGCGATAGTATCAGCTAAGAATATATACTTCAATAGACTCTTCGCAGTTTTACCAACTGATAAATGAGAGAGAACTTCCTATGACCTTCCATTCGGTCCCAGTACCAGTGGCCACTACCCGGTGCCTAGCTATAAAGAGGGCAGTAGTGCTGGTAACGGTATTAACGATACCTACCTATAATCAGTACAATACCGACTATTTGGCGTGAATGATTGCTTTAATTATAAGCCCTTTAGATTTCTTGCGTACAACCCTGTCAAGTGCCTTCCATGTCCACCCATTGATACCAAGTGAGATCATCACGCCCCGTCCATTTAACCCTGTAAAGAAGCTTATTATAATGCTGACGCACGGCCAGTACTTGCTCTACTTCCCGCTCATCCTGACCGTTGACTTCTATAGGTGGTTGCGGGTCTGCAATTTGGCCGTTTAAAGGCTCACTTTTGCCCTCCGTGGTTTTTCCGGCGAGAACACTGGATGGACTCTGATTCCTTCCAGTAATTCTAGGCGGTAAGCATTCCCAACTTTCTCCACTATTGGAAATGGCCCAGTTGATTGTTCTGCTACCTTCCTGTTTGGAGTCTAAGATTCCAACTTTAGTAGTCCTCATGACCGAGTCTCCCACTCCGATGTCTTCTTTGCGTCGATGCTTATTTGCCTGAAACCGTTGCTGCTCCTGTGCCTGTTCCATCCCATTTCTGGCTACATCCCAGGCATCATTCATTCGCCGTAGCCAAGTCTGTGCTTCACCCCGCTCCAAGTTAACGTCCCAAGGGTGGTGCAGCTTTCTGCTGATCAAATGACATTCGAGGTTCATAGCCGCTATTAACGAGAGAGGGAGATAGCCCTATTGAGTCCTGCGGAAGGACAGCTCCAGCAAAGTCGATCATGGGCGATAGTTCTGACCAATTATCCTAATCATAATTGACAAAGGGACGTAACCATGTACTGGTTCCATATTTCGGTCTAGCCATTAGTCTATGGGTGGTCACTAGGTGAAAGCTTCAGTTTCACCCCCAGAATCTTAGAGAATTCGTTCCAGAAATCCGAGATAAATTGTGGTCCGCGATCCGAGACAATAGTATTGGGAGCCCCCTTCCATCGATATACATGAATCACAAACATTTCGGCCATCTCTTTTGCTGTAATGTTCTTCTTGTAACAGGGAATTGAAATCGGCCTTTTACTTAGGCGGTCAACAACAGCAAATACCGTATCATATCCATGATGGTCCTCGAGAAACGAGCGGAAGTCCATGTTGATATGTCAGGGACGTGCAGGAATAGGTCTTATCCCGGTCTATCTTCGTCCTCTCGCAGACTAGACAGTTATCCGAATATCTATCCACATTTGGACTCCACATCGGTCAGTAGTAGCGGTCTCATAGAAGGTTCTTCGTCCTTTTGCGAATGGGCTGTTGAAATCTGCCGGCGAATCTCATCAAGTAAACGAGCCCTTAGGTCTCCCTCATCCAGAACCACCAATCGCCCTTGAAAAGTCAGCCTGTTATCCTCAAGGTTCCAGTCCGCATGGCCTTCGCGGGCCTTTATCTGATCTTCCTCCAACAGTGGTGAGGTCTGGTTTCCCTCCACTACTCGCTCAACGATCATTGGTACCGGTTCTAGGGGTAGCAAAGTCCCATAGTTTCCCTCATTAGCTTCGCTTGGATAGACTCCTTCTTCCAAAGATTCCGGCTTCAGCAGGATCTGCATTCGATGTCCATTCCTATCTATGAAGCCCGTGGTCTTTTGTTTGCGGGTGAAGACGTTAGCTAGTTATCTTGCTTCCCGGGACGATAGCAGATTAACGGGATTGGAATTCGGCCCATCGAGTTGTCGCGTGTTCAGTTTCTTTGTAGTCACCTTCCTTTACAATCCCTCTAGCTCGGCCCGCCATTCTTCCAGTGCTCGTATGATGGTCAACATCTCCTTGTCGTGGATTTCGTAATTCTGCTCAGATGGCGACATGGTTTTAGAGTAATAGGAAATAGGGTGCCAATCATTCCCATTTTCATCCTGCTGTGAGAACGCACCCGCGACAACCGCGTCAGAAGCATCGGTCTCAATTCTCGTCGAGCTCTGGGCGATAACGGTGCAATACTACTGGGGCCGAGGCTAGCTCTTTTTCAAGTCGTCAGGCGCCTTCCGGCATTCCTCGTCCCACTGAAACCGTATATCCCAACCGAGTTAAAGGCTTTACTATACGTTATAGAGCGGCGATAAAAGTTGCAGAAGCCTAATGACTGGATCCCCCGTACAGTCGTTGGCTGGCCCCAACCCCCAATAACTACCGTCTTCTCTGGGTCAACTTCGATTCCTTCGGTTGTCACAATGTATCCAAGATACCTTGTCTGTTTAACGTGAAATTCACACTTGTCGGTGCTGGCCTGTAATCCTGCATCAAGCAGGCGCGCTAACACTTTCTTCACATGTTCCTCATTCCCCAGCTCATTGTTGCTGTAGATCAACAAGTCATCTATATAAGCAATAAGGAAGCTATCCAGGTAGTCCATGAAGATCTCGTTTACAAATCTTTGAAATGTCGCAGGACCGTTCGTTAAACCAAAAAGCATCACTCGATACTTGAATGTCCCATACCGAGTATGAAAGGTAGTTAAGTTCTTCGGTCTCTGAAGCTAGCCGTATGCAGTGAAACCCTTATCGAATATCTAACTTTGTGAAGATGTTCGCTCCACTTAATTCTCTCCATTAATTCGTCTATCAACGGTAAGGGATATCGGTCTTTCTTGGAGATTGAATTCTCCCAACCACACCTTGGACTAACACTAAGAATACTTAAAATGGTTTATGAACTCACGATGGTAAAGAGCTACTGTATGTGAGCCTTCTCAATGATTTCTTCTTCCAAACAAACAAATTCAGCTGCAGCGGGGGAGGCCGGCAAGCAGCAATATATACCATTACGTACTACTATAGTAATGATTAGTTATATGCAAGTAAGTATAAATAGTAGGGCGCATAGGCCTACTTTAGCACAGCGCTCTTTTCGATAATAACGGTTGTCGTTGGTGCTAGAGAGTCGTAATGAAATACAAAACGATACCACAAGAGCTTATAAAAAAGTTTGAAGTGCATCAGCACTTCATATTCCAATCTTTTGGTGGCAATGCAGTGTTCAGCCGTTAGAATTCTCCCAAGAGATTGTGTCATGACCCGTCTTCCAGCCAGCCCACACGGGCCTTGGGTTGCCCGCTTTGCTCTAAGGTATTCTTCAATCACCTCCCCATCAATGCTCTCATTTGTAGAGTTTCTCCACGGTATGTTTGCCCTCATCGAGTGTTGCATCAGTTTCTGCCAAGTCATGGTGCCGAGTCCTCCCCAATCTACCGTTATGCCGTCCAAGTTCATAAAATCCTGACCATCAAGTTTTACTAGTGGTAGAAATCACTTCCTGGGTATAGAAGGTGCCGATATACATGTATCTGTCTATTGTTGGAATAAAGTAACTTCTTTGAGTCTTCAAGGGCTGACCGTCTTTTCCCTCCTATATGCTTCCGGATTACCCGCAGTTGGGATATTATAGTGGTCACTTCTTCGAATAAAGACCGAGGTCTTCTTGTCTCTTAAAGAGGCTCGCAAGATCTAAGCAACTTGAAGCTGCCTTCTCGAGCTCTCATTGGTGTTTTTGCTGTCCCTTCCAAACCTAAACTATAACCTTTTCCGGAAGTTTCTTTCTGGCTTAATGGCGAGGCTGTTTCAATGTGATTCGTAATTGAGATGACTGTATTGTTGCAATTCTTGGTGGAACCGTTGTCTGTCTTCATCGAGCCGGAACCTTTGCTGCGGCCCTCGATTCTGAGCAGGTAGATTGAAGCCCTGCCTGAGCACGATGTGCATTTTCACTTTTCCGGAGGGATTTGGTATGAATAGTATAGCTACATGTATACAGTATCGTCTAAAGTACTACTGGGCCTCAATCCAATCCCACTCGCGACCGCCCTAGACACGTCCGATTAGCGCTAGTGTGATCACTGTAGTTGTGAAGAAAGCACAGCACTGAGACATGTACAGTATTAGCACACTTTAGTTCTGCTGATCTAATTACTATTAGGTGGCTCGTGATGTCTCGCTGGAGCGGTTACGCAACGTGTACATGCACATACAATGATATGTACATAAGAGCCTACCGAGATAAATAGGACAAGGCTGGTTGTTTCAGGTCTCTGTGCTAGTTGTGCTATTTATGGAGTTCTTTTTGTGGGTCTTCTTAATATGGATTTGATTATTCGAGTCGAAAGTAGATTGGCTTTGGACCTAGCGGCTCGTAGCCTGCGGTTACATGCAGCTTAAGCGTTCCCCAAGCCGAACGAACGAGTCATAGCCCTTTGAAAGACATGAGCCTAACTCCTAATGGCGGTTTACAGAAGGTTGTGGGCCAAATGGGACGAGAGCACAGATCGGAAGGAAGAAAATCACCGTGTTCGCATTGGTTGAACAAACCCTCAACCGACCGATCTGCTAGAAAGCGCTCGGTAAGGGCATACCCTGTCGGCCCCAGTTACCCTTGCTCGTTGAAGCCATGATCATGGCATGGATACCGGTAGCATATAGCGCTGGAATCATATATATTAATGATGAAGTGTCTTTCCTCCTCAGCGGGGAAGAAGAGAGGACGCTCGCCACTCTCTTCGAATTGGATGGTTTCCGCGTTTGGCTCTCTCAAATTCCATTCCTCTTCTATTACCCACGGATCCCCTCGGACTCCCAAAGGTTTTGAGACGATACTAGTAACTGGTACTCACTCACATATCGTTTGGGAGGATTACATTTAAAACTAGACGTCCCGTCTTGGCCTCACTTTGATAGCCTTTGATACATAGTTTCATCCCTCTTTGGTTAGTTCTTTCTCATTTTATCGCTTGCAATTGCTCAGCCTGTAGATGCTCATCTTTAATCTTGATAGAACTTTTTCGCTATCCAACTACGATGGATAAAATGGCTCTGCCTATGGTGGACATCATCAATCATTCCCTTGATATTTTTCGCAAACAGAAGCAGCAAAGGAACCCGGAGTATCTCCACCCACGATGGGGAGATCCAAGCATTACTGCGCCTACCAACGGATCTTGGAGCCGGTTCGACCAACCCAAGATACAGTGCAAAGTGACGTACGGCTCTGGTTTTGTTCCCAATTGCGATGAAGATTTCCCCGGCTCGGGGAGGAGCTCCACAACGCGTGAAGACTTTAGTCAGAACCGGGTATCCATGCTTAAGTCACGATGCTCGACTCGAAATTTGACATCCTCCAAGAACATCAGAGCCGATATGATGCAGGAAAGCCATTTTACAGCAGCCGATCCACAACCAGGAAGCGTTGTCCAGCAGGGTCCTAGTGAGGTCACTGAAGAAGCCAGCCGATCCGACCTTCCTCGCTTTCGCTACATACCAGCGAGTCAGAGAATCCTCCAAGAGCTGAGTGAAACAGGAATGCATAGTCACGAGTCAAAGGATTTGCCTCGAAGCCATTCATGTGAGCCTTCTGCGAATAGGATTGTCGATTATTCAAGGAAGAAACTGTCGCAGCGACGGGATTCCTTTGAGCAGGACACCGAGAATCCGAGCAGTCTCTTTTCATACACCACGGATGACGAATCCATCGCTTCGTCTAGGGATATGCAGGGTGAAGATTATAGAGGGCGGGGAAGCCACAGGAAATCTGTTTTTGGACTTCAACGGTCACGGTCTGAGAAGAGATGTGGAAGACCTATGACTTTGACAATGGTATCCGACGACCTTTGGTGATGGAACTTGATCGATATATAATGCTAAGAATTTCCATGAATATTCTCATCGAAAACCACGTGCACATTCATATTATTTTCACATTTTGTTCTCAAACATTGTGGTGATGTAGACAAAGCGGCTCAAGGAAGGCTCAAAATATCTACATAGCCTCGTAATTCCATATATATTTTAATTTTAATTTTAATAATAAGCGTAATCATGAAGTCGGTACGTCTCGGAAGTGGCACCCGGGCTGGAACATTCCTCCGGCAAATACGTACACCGTCCGTTGGGAAAAATAGGGTCACTTGGACGAAATCTCCATGCGAAATGACATTCTCCCCAAGTTTAGTATTGTAATAATTAATAACGGTACCTCGATCACTTGAGTTAACATGCATGCTCTTCCTTTCTGCTTTCTGTTTGGCGATGTATCAAATTCAAATATAGGGATGGCGAAGAAAAGCCTCTGGAACAGCCAGGAACAACTCCCCATCACATCATCACTATAACATCACAACAACCTCACAACAGCATCATGACAGCCTAAAATCTTGCGGGGATTGGATCAACCTATATACTCCATTGAATTAAAACGACATTACTTCTACGGGGGGATTTTAGCTCTCGAATATTGAGGTTTAAAAATAATTTCATTCACTTTCATTTCACTTTGACCTGCCCCTTGATTCTTGTAATAGAAAAAAAAAAAATTTTTTTTTTTCCTTCATTGGGGAGAGAAAACCAGGTTTGGCAGCAAATGGCGGAGTCAATTATCCAACTTAAATGTGACTGCAAAGTGAGTTGCGAGTGTTACATAAAGAAAAGGAGGAAGAAAGAATAGAATATCTTTATTCGGATATCGACCATAAACTAACAGTTGGACTGACCTGAAATTTCCTAGAACGATCCCTGGGGCAAGAGAGGCGCCAATTCCCTGGCTGCACGGCTCTGTTCCAAGACTCCCGGAACAAATTTCAAGATCGAGGATGGCCAGCTTTACTCGGAGGTTAGTTTGCATAAATAAATCGCTTATCGATACCAACTTGAAAGATCAAATCGGGTCATAGATGATAAATATCAAAGCATAACTGGAATTAATGAGTTGCTGATTTTTCCTTAGATGTGGATGGGAACGTACCCCCGGGTTCCATCCTATATATTGTCCACCGGGGAGCCGTTACAGAGCTATTTGAAAAAGCACCCAGAACTGCTTGGGAAATCGATCGTGGACCGATTTGGACCGGATCTGCCGTTTCTGCCCAAGGTTCGTTATAGCTCACCCGCATTCAGCCCTGACTTCATGGCCGACCAACCATACTGAAAAGATTCTAGATCCTTTCAATGGACAAAGCACTACCGCTTCAGATACATCCGGATAAAGAACTCGCAAAGCAACTTCACAAGCGGGACCCAAAGCGGTTCGGGGACACCAACCACAAGCCTGAGATCGCCGTCGCGCTGTCCGCGTTTGAACTCTTCGCAGGGTGGAAACCGCTCAATGACCTGACGAGCCTGTTTCGCCTGAAACCGCTGGAACGCTTCATGCCCGCACCCCATATGAATTTCAACGATGATATACTGAAGCAGGTTGCGAAGGCGCTTCTCGATGCGCCCGAGTCGGTCGTTGCGGAGACGACGAGCGAACTGATCCAGTTGCCTAAGTCAGCTTTTGGCATATACACATACATTCCAAGTCTGCTAGCCCGTCTCCGGGAGCAGTACTCGGAGGTCGACAACGGGAACCTCACCGTGGTGGTGTGTACGAACTACATGACTCTCTCCCCAGGGGACGCGATCTATATCCCTGCAGACGGCATGCATGCCTATCTATCCGGTGATATTTTCGAATGCATGGCCCGGTCTGACAACGTGCTCAATACGGGTTTCTGTCCCCGTCCGCAGCGGGACAGCGTCGCTCTCTTCACTGACGCGCTTAGCTTCTGGCCGCACGACCCCGAAGAGGCCCTACTTGGACGGCATCAGACCGAGAAGGGCCAGAATAACAAGACGATCGAGTACGCGCCGCCCATTAGCGAGTTTAAGGTGCTGGCCACACATCTAGGGGCTGGCGAGAAGGAGACCATCACCGGTGTTGGAGGCCCCAGTATCATGATTGTGACAAGCGGCTGTGGGAAGCTGTGCATAACGGGGAAGAGCGCCCTTGACCTGGGTGAGGGCTATGTCTTCTTTATCGGGCAGGGTACTCCGGTCTCCTTCGAGACAGAACGAGGGATGGTGGTTTATCGGGCATATGCGGAATAGTATACCGTATACAAACTATGGCTGGGGAAGATAAAGGAAAATGGAGAAGTGAGATAAAAGCTAGTTATATAATTCGACTGCATGAGAGATTCGTGAATGATACAGTTAATTTTGATTTCACTAGTAGCTGTGCACGCATCATTCCGGAAGGCCTCCTTTTCCTTAGATGATTGTATGATGATAATGCTGAACAGGTATGCAAAATATTCAACGAACGAGGGCTTATATATATATATATATATAGGGGGAAGATCAATGTAGGCGAGGAGGGTTGGGAGCATGGCTCGTTATTAAAATCATTTCGCGGGTCTCAGTGACGTTAGTAGTCTCGAAGCTCAGACCCTACCTAATAACCCGCAACATCTGCGGGCACAGACGTGCCCTTAACGAAGTGACTACATAGCTGAAGCTGCTGAAAATAGTACTCTATAACGCAGTATTAATAATCAACGCTACCATACTAATCAAGCAGTTTACTACAAAACAACTAGAACCACGATAATATGTATACATATATGGCGCCGGTAATTAAAGATTGGGAACTTGGCCCGGCCAGAGCTCAAGAACTTTTTATAAGTATTGTACTGCCGTATACGTATAATGGCGTAAGAAGCCTTATTAAACATATCTATTGCGATTGATTAGTATTTGAAACCCTCCACAAAGTCTTCGAAAAATCTGGGTTAGTAATGTATGTACTATGATATGTATGAAGTTTCCAGTAAACAATACTTACTACTGCTTCATTTAACTTGGAAATATCATAGATAATATATTATTAGCGAGGCGCGTGTTCGCGTTCGGATCTCGTATCCTTGTCGCGCTTATTAACAACGCACGGACTACTACATGCTAGAATTATTTACAATCATTTACAATCGTTACTAGTATCGGCTATTAGGTCTATCATATATACATAATAAAAACCTAGAAAACACGCAGACAGTCCTAGATTCAGGAGCTAGCACCTATTTTATTTTAGAGAATTCCTATTCGCACTGTGTGCTGTCCCACTTTCCCTTATCAGGGGGGCGGTTTGCAGTATTTTCGACACAACAATGCTCTACGACCTCCAGACTCCGAGATCGATAATGCCACCGTTAGCGAGGCCGCTGATGGGAGCCCTAATGATGAGACGGCGGCCACCCCTAGCCTATTGGGTCAGCGGGACCACGAGGCCCTCCAAGACCTCAATGCCCCAGTCCGCGCGATGAGCTCTTGCAAAGCAGCCAACTGCCTCATGATATTCCTCATACTCGGGATGGTATGCTGGTCTTTTGGAAGTATATGGTGTATTCAAATAGCGAGGAAGATCTTTATGGCGTCATGGGTGCGGCTTCTAGAAGAATTCTCTGACCAAGACCCGATTATAGAGTATTTGCAGAAGACGTACTTGCATGTTCGCCATCAGTGGGCCAACTGCTACCTCAAGGAGTACCCCAACTTCGGCCAGCGTGTTACGCCGCCTACTGCGTCAAGCATACTGAGTCAAGCAACAAGGATATAAAAAGCTATTTGATTTGATTCATGGCACGTCATCTCTTTTACGCCTAACCCAGACTATCGAGAAGATGATCGAGAATAAAAAGCGAGCATATCAACAATATATTGCCAGGAACGAAATGAGACTCCGCTGCACATACATGCGCACAAAGTGGGCTGGACAAGTCTCGATTTATATTAGCTACTTTGCAATGGGGGATCTGATCGCCAAGAGGGATTGCTATGCACTTGCGGCTATACCGACGCCCAGTGAACCACATCCACAGCCTCCCCTACCCTACACCGAGAAATTCTCGAAGCAGTGGGTTCTTCCTTGCAGCTATACCATTCTACAGTGGCTACAAGCGAAGGAGCCATTAGACAAATGGGACACTCATCCGCATTGGCATTTACAGCAGAGTATCGTAAGTCAATGGCTTAAGTTGTGATGTTCTAAGACTGTTGCTAATAGAATACAATGCGAGTGATACATTGCTCCGCATCCGCGACCCTTTAGTCGTTATCAACCTTTGGGTAAGACCAAGAAACGCTCCAGCTGCAATGCCGACACTAGAGCGCTATTTACTTCCTCCGTCATGCAGCTCGCCTTCGAGCCAGTATTCGTCGAAATCCTTCACAGTTTGAGCTGGATGATACCGCCTTAGGACGCATCGAATGCTACAGAAGGGGATGCGGCAAGTGATACTAGAGGCTGTAGAGGCAGGGGTAGGCCTAGAGGCAGAGGTAGAGATAGGCCCGGGGGCGGGGGCATGAGTGAGGCCCGAAGCGGTGCAAACGTTACGTTGAATACAGCTGGAGGCGTTCGAGCTTGTGTAACATGCCTTTAACCGAAGATGAGGCTCACATCCTCGCGATAGCCGAATCTATGAGGTCTCGATGGAATAGCGGAGCCGCGATTACCCCTACAGTACTTGGAAGCTAGGTATGTATCGAGATATGGGCTGTACCGCTAGACGCGTGTGAACTTGTTGGAATATATCATGATTCTTTCAATGAGTGATACATATGAGATACTCAAGTGCTAGTGGCCTAGCATGTACTACTAACTCGAGACTTTACCTCCTTTATCACTGGAATTCCTACAAGGCTACATACATGCATACATGCATATACCTTGATAGCTATTCTACATGGGTCGGAGATTAGCATGATAGTATCTTGCCTCGGTACGTGTGTCTCACGCTACTGTCATGCGTGGCTAATAAGGGGGTGTTCGCGTTCGGATCTTGTTCGAAATTTCGCGAATAGAAGAATTTACAGCAACTTCGAACGTACGTTGTAAAAATTTGCCGCGCTTAGCCCGCTACACACTCAAAAATAGTAACAAGATTCTTGATTTTCCTGAAAATCGGAGATACGGTCCTTGTGTAAATGCTCGTATGATAATAAATCATAAATGAAAGCGGAGCGTCACGGCGAAACATAACAAACGGCGACGACCCTTTTAAGCTATTTTTTATTATTGTTGTCTTCACATATATGTCTTGATTTAATTGGCGCGGTTATTGATGAGGCGCAACGGCTTTGTCGCTATCAAAACCTCCGTGAGGAAGAGGTAGAGGAGCTACAGTACGAATATCCACGATGGATAAAGTCACTTCAAGCGATGATCTAGGGCCGGAAGCAGCTGTAGTACGAAATTACAACCGAGAAACGAATATTTCCATCCTTCCAACTCGGAAAGTCAGACCTTTAGTAATTTCCATTCCATCCTCATCGGGGTCAGATTGTTTCACAGAACAGGCTCTCTATCACCAGATCACTAAGCCGCCAAAGAGGTGGACGAGTGAAGGGCCCTTTCAACCTAGAGATTCGGGTCTCGGTTTACCATATTCCTATCGAAATTTGTATTATTCCGTAGAAGACCGCTGATCGAGATCTGCATCGCCGTATTGCTGAGAAGATTGACGAATAAAGTGCCCTTCAACTATAAGAGATTCGGAGTCCGGACCCCCAGCCGCTTCGCTTTTGCCTTCACCCTCCACCTGCCTCCAGTAGGAGATCAACGTTAATCCGCTTTTCTTAACAAGTGTTTGAAATATTCAATCCGCTCCCACCGTCTCCCAAGATAGCTCTACCCCATAATATTCCACACCATGGGCTTGAGAAGCCTTGCTTTGTCTCCGCTGGCATGGTTGGTGCTAAAAGAATGTCAGTCGCTCTTAATACCGCCATTCTAGTACAGTCTTAGTAAGGACCCCCAGCATAGCAGTGGTTTAAGCGTGTGTACTCAGGTTTTATTACTAGAAGGAATCTCACCTATTGTCGTCACCGACTCATTATATAATTGTGTGTAGGAAGCTGCCGCTGAGGAGGAGCCTTTGTATGTCTCTGGAGTATGGTCACGACAATACTTGGGGCTAAACGGAACAGGCACTAATATGACCAAGTCTCTCTAGAATATAACTAGACCCGTGGAATCGCATGGGGACTGCTCAAAGTCCGCAAAGGCGTTTTTCACGCGGTAAATTAAGATGGGAACTTGCCAGAAGAACTACCTCTCTTTATAGTGTGAGAAGCGCATAGGAGGCCAAGGTAATCATCACCAAGAAAGGTGATATTAAAGCGCCTATATCCCCTGTTGTGTTACAGGGCCTTCGAATCCTCCATCAGTTAGGGGAGTAATTGAACTTTGTACGCTAAGCGGCTTAGCGTGGAAACCGTTGGTGTTAGATAAATTTTGGATCGAGCGCCTTTCAGCTAAGAATTTCTAGCACCTGGAGTTCCAGAGCCACGGGTTAGATTCAATGGAATGGTGCTCCCGCAGGACGAATTCTTAAATTAGATACACGCTAAGAGCAGGTCATGGCCAAGTGTCACACCTCACCCGCATTGGTGAACTATTGATAGGTGGCCTTGGCAAGTCTCCATGCGGAGTGCTACTATTAATAATACTATACCAGCGAGGGCACTTAGGAACTAGGCTACGGAGTGGTAACGGCCAGGCCCAATAATCATCAGCAACCAGATCCGCTTCTTCAACTTGGATGATAACTTAATCTTTTTGGTGATGTTACTAATCCTGGAAACGTGTCTGTTCCGTACCTTATTTCAGTAGCCGCACCTAACCTAAATAATCCTAACCCGCCTATCTTTCCATAGGCTAATCCCTATTAAGATCTGATTTTCACAAGATAATCAAGGCACCCTCCCTTGCATCCGGGAAGCTAGCTAAACTATCATACAAAAGACCTCTGTTTGAGGAAGGAAGCTTGCTGCCAAAATGAATACGATGAAAGGTTCACCAGCTAGCCAATCGAACCCTTTGTTACTACCTAGGTAGTATATCAAACAATGTGTTAACACTCATCAAGCCTTGTTATTGATTGGCCAGGTATCGATTCCAGAAGACCCCCCTTTAGTTATAATGGCTCTTTTTGAGCTACAGCCTGGAAGTAGGAAGCTCACTGTGGGCCTGATGGGTCAATCCGAAATTGACCGCTCTTAGTTATCAGAGACACTATCTAAAGCAGTTTGTCATATAAGAAAGCTGGAACAATACTACTGTTAGGACCCTGGACCAACTCTCTTCCAGGTTTATAACCCCGGGACCAAGCGGCAGATCACCTATTCGCACCCTTTTTGCTGTTGATCATGAGCGGCGAACCCATCACCCTCTCTACAGGTCTTGGGACCTCCAGCAACTATAGGATAAACTACAAAGAACCTACGGAGCCGGCCCCTGATCTGCTGACAGAAAGGGACTCTCGGTGCACTCCCTTCTTATTTTCCTTGTTAAGTTGTTCGGGCTTGACGGATAATTAGACCAATGAAGTAGCGGGAAGTGCATCTGCTGCAGAAAACGGCTTTTTTTTGGGCATCAGTCATGCTGGAATAAAGCTTGTGGAGTGAGGTACCTATAATTTCCTGATATGGATTAGCCGATGCCGGCGGAAGAGAAGGAATTTGGGGTGGATAGACTATTACTTAATAATAACATGATAGTACATAGTCAAAGCTTCATTCGTATAATTGAATCTATAAAGCCCTTTATTATTATTCAGAGAGTTCTACGGTATGTAAATTTATAGGATTTCTGCAGTTCCGAGCAAACTACCGACTGGTTATGTTTTGTATATTGGTGTATGACAAGCTAGGAACACAACTCCTTATAAGTCAGATTGATTCAGTTTCCCATTGATATGGATCAATTCAACTGCCTTCCAAGAGCATCACCATCGTACATTATTGTTTCACTTCATTGGCCTTTAATTTCAATCATAATTGGTCTCATCTCCCGGTTAGAAGTTAAGCTTGTAGAAGGAATCCGTGGTTCGGTTTCAACCGGCCGGTGATCAGCAAAGGATCACTTGAACGGGCCTCCTGATATGTACATACATATCATCGGACTTATCATACCAGCTCAAGCATTGAGTACTAATACTAGTATCATCTCTCGGCCTATGATAGGTACCTAAGCCATCGACAACTTTAGATGGTACCGCACGGAGTACATACTTAGCGCCAAGCCTAGATCCCGCAGATCTGAAAAGGAGGACCAATCATACATGGTCGTGATAAATGACCCTAAAGTCTAACCGGGGGAAGGAATGATATGGCTGGTCCAAAACATGACTAAAGCGCTTGGGGAGCCTTGGCGGTTGAGTTGGCGTGACCCTGCAGGCCAATCCCCGACCGAATATTCGACAGCCTTTCTCCGCCATAATTTATTCTGAGTCCGGAACCAAGAATGCTATTTTGGTGGCCAGCGGCTGTCAGATAGTTAGTTAATCCTACATGCCATCGGTTAGTTAAAAAAATGTGGCGCATCTCAGTTAATACTAAAACAATTTACTGTAATATTTATAGCCATGCGGCTTGCTTGTTTATTTTATCCACAGGGCCCCCCGTTCATCCTCTGTCCCATTTTTGTTTCCATGCCTTTATCGTTTTGTGTTTCTTCGCCAATTCGGTGAAGTCTGTTAACTTCACCTGGGGATTGAGAGGGGGAAGCCTTTAAGATGTCTTAATCTATATCTATTGTCTAGGGATCTTGTCTCGTGTTGTCCATTTCAGCTGCCCTTAGTCTGTCAGTCAGCGACTGATCATCGCGGGGAATCAGCAATAATGCCAACGGGAATCTTACCTTCAAGGGGTTCTCTATGGGCTCTGGCAGCCTTCTTCATCCAGATCATCCACGCACAAACAAATGTATCAGATGCACCCGCAAATGGAACGGAAACCCAGACGAGCAGTCCAGGGGATGTGGCAGCAGATAATGCCGCCGGAGCATCTGGTGGTGGCACCGGAAATCTGTCAACGTCAACACAGATAATCATTGGTGTGGTCGTGGGTGTCGTTTCGCTCCTAGTTAGTAAGTATACAAGACCCGCCGAAACCGATCGAAACAAAGGTTATGGCCTGTGGCGTTCTGGTCCATGAAATGTTAATCGTGTTTCCAACAGTTACTGCCGGTGTCTTAGCTTTCTTTTTGAAGAAGCAGAAATTTGACTCGCGCATTAAACGATACGAAGCGATTTCGGCCCAGCACGCTGCAAGAAAACGCCGACCCGCATCTAGTCGACGTCGCGAATTACCGTCATGGCGGGGGCCACGTCCCTCATCGAACGTTGAGGAGAAAAGCTCACAAACCCCGGGAGAGCCTATATTGCCTTTATATAATCCAGCCAAATATCACGAGAGTCTTTCCCTGGGTCCCGGTCGCCAACCAGATACGGGCCGCAGGTTCTCAGTCAGAAACTCTCTGCCCGTTCAGCTCCACAACAGCCATTCGCAATATCCTACTAGCCAACCGATGTCAACGTTACACTCGTCTAAAGCGGGGACAGTACACTCACCAGCTCCTGATGCGGGTTCTCAGGAAGCGGAACCCAGACCTACCGCGCCTGCGGGGGAGCCAGTCCCCGCACCTCCCAGGCGTCCGAAGCCAGTTCTCTCGAAGTTAATAACTAATTTATGATAAGATATGTTGGAATGAGGATGGTTATCATATGAAAATCTGTCTCGACATGTACGACCCGAAGAGTCCTGCTCACGAAGCTGATTTTCATGTGTTTGGATCCACTGGTTGGACACGGCTTGGAATAACGGCGCTTGATTGGAATCTGCATGATGACTTCCAATTGAGATCGGTTTCCATCCCTAGAATGGCTTGTTGGTATATCTTTGAGAAGGAGAGACCTGTTTGCTCCTTGTGAGCCTTGTCCTCCGATGCGATCTGAGCCCTATTACCTGAATAATATTAGTCTTCAACCCGGGAGACCGGCCCCAAAATTGTTAGCCCGTGTCATCATATGGCTTTGTTCCCGTCGGAGATTGGGCGAAAGACTTGAAGTCTGACGGAGCCCCGTAAGCCAAAGCAGAGCGCGCAATCCCTAGTCGGCCCTTTCCAAGGTTTGGTAAAGTTGACAGCAAGAACATTTTCAAGCCGAAATCTTGTCCTCGCATCGTCATGAGTTCTCAATCTATCGGCGGCCCTAGTATTTCACGCCTATCTCCGCACCAACCAACGAGACGAAAATCTTATGGGTGGTACAATTCCGAAATTTCTTGCTCCTACCGCAGGATACTCTAGTCGAATTATAGGGCTGCTTCTCACTGGGATAAGATGCGCTGGGATCCGAGGGTTATTGCTTTGCCTCTAGGCCTAGCATGATTATCTCAATACTAGTATAAATCATACATGAATTCTATTATTCTTATTGATATATCTTCCCTTATTCGTCTCCAGGATACCAGGGCTAAACAAGTACTTAGACGATGGTTCCTGCCTATGGGGTAAATTTTTAGAGATGAGGGGTTTTCAAGCACAGTGTAAGAACAATATCCCTGATGTACTTTGAGTGACAGGAAAGAAAGCTCGGATGCCAGTAAACATGCCCGCCTATTGGTTTGATAAAAGGTGGTGATTCTAACCTCCTAATCCTGAAGTGAAAGATTGAATCCCATTTTTAGGAAAAGTATAATACCCAGGTCTTCCATCCTTGTGGGCAATACGAGTATGTAGTGGTGGCAAGCGCTGATATGCCACTAGGATTACAATTAACCATCAAATGGGGGGATTAGAGCCTTTCATTGGTTACAAAGTAGGAATGTGTTATATATATACCTCGTGCTCAATATTGATGCTGAGCAAGTGCCACTGTGCATTTAATGATATAGGTGCTATCCCACCACAGGCAATTAAATCTTGCAAAAGTCCTTGAGCGTGTCAAGTTTCTCTTGTTGAGGTTTTTCCTCGACTACAAAAGCTGTTGCTATCTTAAACTTATTATATAATCAAGTTACTACCTTAGTAGGTAGTAGTCGTTATATTTCTTTCCTGTTACATAGGAATTAAGGTGATATCGATCACACTCCGACAGTAGTCGTAATTTGATTAAGACTCGATTCTCGCTGTTTTTGGCCTTTTCAGGCGCTTTTGGAAGGAATTGGGATTCTCTCTCGTTGGTTGGGGGACTTGCAAAATAAAACCAGGTCGGTAGTACACGCTGTCTTACATCAGAAATCACTCTCCCTTTTTGTGGTGAATCTGGCTCGGTAATGTCCACAGTGAAGCGCCTTCGATATCACTTCCGCTCTGTTTGTCTAGTATTCACTCTGACACTATAGCCCCCAATGCAGCACATGTTAGGCCTTAATATAGAAAACATGGGGAGGGCCGGTATATGATTAGCCGCTAATAGAAGTATTATTTAGCAACAAATTAAGATATCCTTTCTTGCATATGTCTCAAGCGATTTGTTCATATCGAATTTTTGAGGGGGAGAAGAAGTTGCCATGCATTGAGAGACAAATCCATCCATTGGTTGTCAGTATCATAGAATAGGCCAAAAGTTCATAATCTGTAAGCTCTTTGGATTTTCTTTATTCTCAGCTTTATAAGAGGTGTGCTCTGGGTATCGATACCTATGAGGTATAAACCCTATGTGAAATCCAGACACCGCAGTTCGTCATCCATTGGCACTAATATAACCATATTAAACACAGAGTATGGATATGCATATGATACATACGTAATCTACCATACGTAGCGTAGTCTACCTAAACGAGTTGAGCACAGACTACATAGTAGGTTATGAAAACGAATAATTCCCCGAACTGTCCATGTTTTGAACATAATTTCCCTGCTCATGGGGGCAAGGCAAGGCAAGAAAAAAGGTAGGAGAAACCAGTATCAGTGCCCATCCCAGTTTTGTATAGTAGTAGGAGTACTATGATACGGCATTTGAGGTACTCGATCATATATGATATGACGTGGGCGATGGACCTCGGTGAAGTTCCATGTGTACACACATCAATTGTACTGTACAGGACATGCGTACATGAATCAGCAGACTGGTTTTCAATAATATTGATACCATGATGGCAACTGTTTATTGATTGATAGGATGTGCTGTGTAGCTGTGTAGTAGTAGTATCATACTAATGTACCTATCAAATGTAGAAATGATTTGGCAAGCGCCACGTTGGATACATATCTCCTACTCTAGGGCCACCATGAAGTGCGGACGACCACTAGGTATATATACCTCCCCCCGATGCCCTTTCGAATACCGTCCTCATACCTAGGAATGTATGTAGGTACATGTACATGTACTAGTTATAATATTCGAGTTGACCAGTAGCATGCGAGAACTATCATATCATCCATCCTCCTCGCTGTACATATACGCGTCTTCTTGGTCCGCCGATCAAACTTTCACCTATCATCCGGAGTTCGATTGTCCAATTGTCTATCCGGTTTGGTCTGATTGGTGTTGGTCCTCACCAACCATTGATGATCCATCGCGGCTGAACGGGAACCTGACTATCAGATCCATTCGGGAGATGTCGGGCCTCAATCGAGATCCAAGTCATGCCCACCTGCATGGCTGTCTTTCGTGATCGTTGACGAATAGCTTAATTTGAGAACGCATCATTCGCCGTACGGAGTGCTGGACACCGCAACACACAACTATAGCTAGTAGTTACGTGGTCATGATCAGCCATCGTGTGTTGCAATTGATCATCTTTGCGCTTTTGGTCTCCAAACCAGCTGGCTGCGGCGCAAATACTACACTGCGCTCTATCGTGGGGATTAAAATAATAAGCCGTTTATTAGTTGGGGCCTATCGGCATTCCAGCTTGTTTGGTTTGCGCAGGCTAAACAAAATTGCATATTTCCCGCAAACTACACCGGACGGTCAAACGACCATTTGCTCTTAATGGTCCTTATTGATCGTTGTGCTTTAGTAACGAGTTGAGTAGGGGCCAACATGTGAATTTGAATCATCACCATAACGCGTCTGAGAAACGCATGATTCTCAACTGGCTGTCGGCCCCCTACTAGTTCTTGACGGTCAATATCATTATGCATACATATACTCGAAGCCCTTGACCGCAGTATGCAGCGAAGCTGTTCAGCTCGCAGTCAGAATGGGTGGTGGCTTCATGAAATATTCTTTGAACGATTTTCGGATGCTCCACCAGGTCAACTCGGGTCACACCCCCACTGGTTTCTGTACTCAACCTTTCTAGGTTCTGGAGGTATGACGAGAGTATGTATAACCACAAGGCCGTCGCAAAGAGCGCTGCCTATTGATTCTCCATTTATGTCCTTGTTCTCGCAGTTTCCATCCATACATGGTGCCTTCTGCAATTTCTCTGCGAATTCCTCGGTCACCAAGTGGCAGACTACGGGGGTTATTTTCTTGTTCCTACAGAACTAATAAGACAACGGTCGTCATCATACCCCAATGATTGCCCATTTTCCCCTGACCTCATCTATGTTCTTTCTAGCACTTTTGGAGCTTCGGGTATAGTCCTCTTTCCTTGCGACTCTGGTTTATCTCTGTTGCCAAATTAGGTCATGGCTCACTATCTATACACATTACATTCTCCTGACTTATGCCAGTCGGTTTAGGACTCGCGCTCTGATATGCAAACTACTGATATGGACCTGTTCAGACGGAGAAGAAAGCGGGCGATATCCTCTAAAATGCATTATCAATGGGGTGACGCACGTATATCGGCACCAAATGAGGGTTCTTGGAACCAGAGACCCCCCCAGGCATTCAATCAAGATGGGCCGGCAACATTGCGACAGAGCAAATCTCATCGATTCGTGAATTTGTTGTGGTCAAATTCACCTTTCCACCGCAAAAGGGCACCGCACTCTACCAACCCAACCCCGAGGAGCGCAAATGAACACTCCCTGTATGACCGGTTCGCGGCGGCACAAAAAGGAGAAAGGCATAACCTCACGGAGCAAAGCAGTATCAAGGATGACAAGCAAATACCCAGTAGACAGTCAGGTCACATGGAGGCAATCCGCCTCGGTCGCAAGGATGAAAACGGTAGGCCAAGTGTTAGATTACTCGATCCTAATATTCCGGAGATGCGAGAACCCGAATTTTCACAAATAGTGAGCGTCTCGCCGCAGGGGGACAGCAGCACGCAATCGTCGGAGATGTTCAACTCTCCCTTATCTACAACCTCTCGAATGCGTGAAAGCACAGATCAGAACATTGCAACTTGGAGATCAACCACTTCTGCCTGGACATTTGCCTCCACAACAACGAGCCCTGTCTTGCCCCCAACATCGAAAATATCTCTTTCTCCGGACCTCCGCTCAGTGCCCTCAGCCAGCGGCAGTGGCGATTCGCACTCTGACTGGGATAAGCTGAGCAGTCATGGACAGCGAGAATTGGGTATGATTGGGCCTCAACAACTTGTACCCTCGGATGAAGAACTCTGGGGATAATAACCCGGTACAAGCGCGTAACATTTTCTTAAGGACTCAGACCCTTCCAGCATCTGCTCTTTTACTCTTTTGCTTAGAAATTTAATCCGCTTCTGCATTCTCCCGAGTCTTTAAAGATATGTCGGATCTTTCATTTCATGTATACATTTTAAGAAATCGACACGCATCTCCTACCAGAACCCAGTTGAGACTTCTCGAACACTCAACTAGATGATATCGATTCCTCAACCCATTGGTTTTGGTATTTGATATTGACATTGATAATGTTCCTTTGGATTCTCTTCCGACATGGCCATTACGACTTGATCCGGGGTTGCGTCATTAATTCTACAACGCAGCTCTTCCCCTGAAGGTTAGAATCGTTTTTCATTTTGCAGGGTGGCTTGTATTCATTCGAGATCCCAATTGCGAAGGCTCACTTCATTGATCCCCTCTTGTTGTTGTTCCAGTAGGGGGTAATAATAGCCCACAAGGACAAGGAGTCCTTAAAGTATTGCAGCGATACGCTTCACTATGTTACTCAAACTTACAGTGACATTACTGGAAACACACGCCCCCAGACTCAATGCTCGAAGCTGAAGATGTACTTGCTTTCCCTCATAGAGAGAAGGATATGTAGTAAATATGGTACCTTGAACGTCGGACCAATTGCCTGTTTCGACCTGTCGGTATCGAACGAAAAATTGCCGTTGACTCGGCTCGTATGTAATATACCTAGCCCGAGTAATATATAAACAGACGTGCGCCTTCTTCACGAATCGCCCATACGCAGGTACATACCTAATATATGATTCTAGTGTTTTGACATCCACAAGGATGCGGTTTGACATGGCAAAATGCGTCGATAACCGGACTCAATCGTGGAATGCTCAAGCTTGGGGGCTATAAATTGATAATCCGGATCTGCGATCTTGATTATTCTAATTAATAAGATATTTCCCTTTGGATTCCCTAAATTGGATCTCATACAGATTGCTGTTGCAACTGATAGTCGGACATTTACCGGGCACTACCATACCTACCTGCCTATGATACGACTGTATTCCCCCCCGTGGACTACTACCATTACTATGTAGTATACCTGCATACTTTGTGTCGGGTTATGAGATTTATAATATAGACGAACGATTCCCACAGATACCTAATGAACCTATGGTCCGTTGTTTGAGCCACCAACCTTATCAACATGTACAGGGCATAATTAAATTATCTCTTATCATCTCTAGAATATAAGTTTTATAGTTGAATGGGAAAACAAATTCAACTTCCTTGGGAGCCCGGAATATCGTTCAAAAATGGCAAAACCGAACCATCGCCCATTGCGCTTGCTTTTTTGGAGTGTTAGGATTACAGGAGGTTGCCCCCGCAAGAAAGTGAAGGCTTGATCGCCTCCTCAATTGTTACTAGGGAGCCCTCCAAGACCTCCCAGCACAACCCTAGAATCCCGACTTTAGAGTCGATTGATGCTGTTCCAGTACGCCTAGGCCTCAGGCTGGAATACCATAGCAACGGGCGAGAATCCTTCTTTCCTCGATTTGTTGTGAAGAGCACCTCCACCAGAAGAACCCGTCTTAATGGTGAAAGCATACTCTATGACAATGCCATCATGACAACACGGGGCCGGTTGACGTTGGTTTGTTGACAGGGTAGAACCCTACTAAGTCTCCCGTATCACGGTCGGTTGGGGTACGAAGATGTAAAGAAATGTGAAAGCTAAGAACATCATACACTTAATACTTTGAATTTGCCCCGAGCGGCCTGTCCGCGACGTGGAAAATTGCCGTCACTGTTTGGTTTCAGGCATCGCACGGTAGACAGTGAAGTTAGTGTAGTGCTTATTTGAACTATCTATCAGACTCTTTCCGGGCGTACGCCATTATGGCCACCGTGAAGAATGTGTGGTCGAAAGCCTGGGGTGCTTGTGGTTCCATATACGTCCACAAAGCGCAAGGTTTCTGGGTCGCATCGGACTGAAATTACCTTAATTCGGGGTTCTGGTATTTATTGTCAGTTAGCTATGTACTAGGATATATTAGTCTGGGGGCTGATATACATGTAGTTAGGTGCCTAACCATGATGGAATGCATATGAGCTTTCACCGTCAAGACAGTTTCTTCCGGCGGGCGCTCTTTGGTGTGGTTAATGGACTATAGCAGAAGACCAGATCAATGAAGCTTGAGGAAAGAAGGATTAAATCTCCCTGGCCGTTATAGTACTATTCCAGGAGCACTACTGGAATTGCCTTAACTACTCGACTCTAAAGTGGGGGGGGGGAGGCCTGGGGGGCCTTGGAGGCTTCCCGGTGGGCACCTCCACTTTCTTGCGGGGGTACCTCCCTGACACTGTGATTCTAACGTTTCGAAAAAAGCTCAATGAGTGATGGTCCGGCTTGCCATTTTGAACGATGATCTGAACTTCAGAGGAAGTTCAAATGAGATTCGGAGAGGACCCCTGAGGAAAGAGCGATGCATGATACATATATAACTTTTCCAGCTTGAATCGATTCATGAATAAAGCGCCATCGTAGGGCCAATTGGGAAAGAGATGGCATCGGGTCAACACGACAGCTTTGAGAATCAAAGCTATATTATATAGGGTCAAGGTTCCCGGTAGACATTCTATTTATTCTCTAATACAGTATAAGTTTTATATGTAAAGAGAAACAGTAGTACACAGGTTTCTCCTGCATCTTGCGAGCCCCTCGAACTTCCTACCAATTCATACTTTAACTAAAATAACTTACCTATCATATAACTACCTATTGTTAGCAGCGGGCTTCTCATCAATATGTACCATAGTGCCTATAGATACCTACTATGTAGTAGCCTCCAAAGCTTGATCCGAAGCGCTTGCCTGGTTGTGTATCGATGCGCCTTTGTACTTTGGGTACTGTAGCATGGCTATGGAAAACCTTTAAGGCGAGATATTCACCTATTATAGATGAAAGCGCCGGCGATATCAATCACCAAAGCAAGAAAACCAAGCAACGTAAACCTTCATCCTCCTCATCCGGCCGTGAAGCCTTTAGAGGTAGTGTGACCGCGTCATCACTGTCCATTTCGTTAATTTCCGAGCTTTGAAAGCCCTAGCGCCGGGTCTCTGCTCGTATATGTAATGTTTCCACGTTCACCAATTGACAAATGACTATTGAAGTCTTCTGGCGTTTCACACCCCCGTCGAATAGCAACAACCATTCCATTCCCGGGCTAAGGCTGATAACCGGCGCAAGACATCCTCAACGTTATCGTCCAAGCCTTTCTCAATTGCAATATCTTTGTAACTCTGTACGATTGTAACCTTGTTGCTTGCATCAATCTAGATAATATGCGAAAATCTGCTCAAAATCTGCTACTAGAACGGCTTATAGGTCCTCACCTTGTTTGATGCTTTTCCGCAGAATTTCAGCGCAATCTAGAATTTTCCAGCCCCACCATGTCTCCATAACAAGTATTCTCGCCTTAGAGAAGAGCCACCAGGTCGTCCAGCAAAGAAAATATCTAACCTTGTACAATAATATAGTCTTCCGTCTAGTAAATACTCTAGGGCTCGGTCTTAGCCAGATTTGGACATTAACTCCACCTGATTAGTAATCAGTTAGAACAAAGGATGGGTACCATAACCAAACTCCTACAACCGAACCGACCTATATTTCCCAGTTTTGCACCAGTGTCCTTAGGTTCACAGAGCATACGTACTACCTCATCAATAACTTTAGATACTGTGGTGTCTTCCATGTATGCTCTCGTGTGTTGGGTGAGGTCTCCTATTTTTCTTCCATTCTTTTAAAAAGAGATGCCTTCAGCACCATAAAAGACATTGAAGCAAAAATAGAAGCCCAAGTCCTTGAACCTTTACTTAAGCTACTTGCCGTTCCCTCATAGTCATTTGCGATCTTCTTCAGTGTCCTAATTAGACTTGTAGGTAAGTCGACAGGCTCTCGCTAGCGATGGCATAGCAAATACCTAATAGATTCAGTAGCCTGTAGCAAGGAAAATTAATTGAATGGAATTTAGACTTCATATCTTATAAGGCATGGAACATTTGTTATTACAGATATAGTTCCTCTTTTATACAACTGTTATAACAGAAATTATTTCACAGGTTCCAAGCAGCCATTTTACCCTGAAATTCACTTTGAATCAATTATTTTGCCAAATTCCGTCCCTGTAATGCAATAGATGGGAATGCCACAGATTAGGACAATGCAATAGAATAGGATAGTTCAATGGAATGATGTCACAGAATAGGGAGAACAAACCTAATAGGACAATACAATGGAATAGAGGAAAAATTTTATGATTCTTTCATTGCAGATATAGTTCTTTTTTGTACAACTATTCACTGCAACCATTTCACAAGTTCTAAGTAGTCATCTCACCCTGAATTGGTTTTGGATTAACCACTTTGCCGGAGTGCTGACATCATGTCAGAGCTCCCCCATTAACTCTCATAATCACGTGTAATATAAAGTATATAGCTTCTAGTAGAAGGCAAGGCCTCCTAAGATAACAATGAACAAACTGTAATGGATATAGAGGACGATTCTAGTTGGGAGTCCGTGTTGTAGTTAGCTTATAGAGATGAAGGCAGACATCGACCTTGTATAGGTTGCAAGCAAAGGTTAACCTGATATCGTGGATTCCTATCGCTCATATTGACAACTATATAATAGTAAACGACCATCAAGTACTACATTAATAACTAGAGAAGGTAGGGCAAGGTTGCCGGTATCTATCCTACACGCATGGAGTAGAACCTAGTACACGACACTATTCTGTTTCCGTTACACTCTCATTCAATAGCCCGAAAAGAAAGGAAAACTTGAAGCTATACAAAGGAATAACTTGAGGGCTGTTGAATGCTACTCGGTTGTGCCGGTCTGGTCTCATTCATTAGGGAGTTCGCGCACTGTTGAGACATAGGGCCTTCAGTTCAGCATCCCGAATTCTTCGAGGATTGAGCATGCGTAGATCTCTCGGTTATTGATAAACACTCCAGTGCTCTGTCGGAACCCTTTTGAGGTGACGAATTCCTTGACCTTTTGCTGCCACAGGTGTGCTGATTGTTTAAGGCCGTAAAGCGAACGCAGCAGTTCACAAACTTGGCCAGGTTCATCAGACTTGACACCTTCTGGGATCTCCGTGAAGATCTGCTTGTCGATTTGAGATCCAACATATGCGTTTGTAGCGTCAAGGAGATGAGCGGTCAGGCCGAACATCGCTGCGAGAGCGAATAGGATGCGGAGGCTCTCAAGCATAATAACTGGGGCGAAGGTATCTTCAAAATCCAATCCTTCTCGCCGAGAGAATCCTCGGGCTACGAGCCTTGTCTTGAATCGTTCAACTCGGCCATCAGCGTCGTACTTCACTAAGAAGGTCCACTTCCAGGTCACCACTGATTAATCCTTTGGTCGTTGAACATATCGCCAGGTGCCAAATTGGATTAGAGTGCTGATCTCGATATGGATTGCCTCGCGCCATTTAGCTCCATACACAGGGCTGTTGATAGCCTCCTCATAACAGGGATCTGACTGTCGAACCTTTTGTCACTCGCTTGATAAGCGAACTCGTCGAAATCCCCTAGTAACAGCTCAGCGGCAACTGCTAGTCTTGCGGTATCACGTATCAGGCGTTCCTCGTGTTCGGCCGCGCTCGAGGAGAATTATCCCTTGATACTGATGCCTCCTTCTCTTCTCGACGCCGAACTTGACGACGGGGTTTCCGCCCATAGAACGACTCTGTCTGCTGTGATTCGATAGCTGCCTACGTAGGACGTCGAATCCGGCTTGATTTCCTTACAGGCCCAGGTGCAGAAGAGTTATTCCGGTAGGCGGATTCATAAATGTTGTTGGGGTTGTCAGATTCAGCTTGCGTGTTCATGTGACCCATTATTGCTCCTTCTGGATTGCCTCCCTCAACTTCCCTATTCTCCTCTCCGTTTCCTCCGAGAGCTTCATTCATATGCTTCCCTGAATGCAGGCTCGTTGGCTAGGTCAATTTCGCTGGTTTCCTCTACCAGGAAGCTTGGTTCGTCTTCCATAAAGATCGGGTTTGTGGCGGTATAGACCTTTCGATCCCTGCGTGCTAGAATAGAATTTCTTGAGGAGCAGTATCCGATGAATGCTCCTTCGATCGCTCGGGGTTCCATCTTGTCATCCTGCTCTATGTGGAACCAAACCTTCGAGAATGGTTTCCGAAATTTGGAGATGTCTGGGGGATGTCCATTCCAAATTTCATATGGTGTCTTTCCACCAGAATTTTTGGCAATGATGGTGCGGTTCCGTATATGATTTGCCATCTTTATTGCCCAGGGCCAATATCTTCTATGAACCTTTGCATCAATAAGGATGGCTCTGGCCACCTGTAATAGGCGCCTTCAAGGCGTTCAGCAACGCCGTTCTGTCCAGGTGTATGCGGCTCAATAAATTCGATCTCTATGCCTTTCTCCTCAGCCCAAGGTTTTAAAGCTTCGAATTCTTTTGCGTTGTCGGTCCGTATCGATATCAAAAGGTGTCCAGTCTCACGTTCGACCTTTGCTAACCATAATTCAAGGATCTCGCGTACAGTCTCTTCCTTTCGATTCCTTGTCAGATAGATCCACGACAGTCGCGAGTGGTCATCGGTCAGTGAAAGATAATATTCCCGTCGATACTTGTTCGTCGCGTGCGTATAAGGGCCCCAGAAGTCCATATAGACTCGTCGTAAGGGAGCTGACGCCCTAGGAACAGGTTTGTGATTCTGATTTTTAACACCCTTTGCCTAAATACACGTCTCGCATTTTCGATGGATCCCGCTCACAATCCGGTCAACTTCGTCGCTTATCGGGATGTCCATCAGCTTCATCATCCTCTTGAACCGCTCTTTCCCAGGGTGTCTGTTCGTATGTCTATGGAAGTCATGTAAATAAATGCATTCCTATTCTTATTCCTTCTCTGCTCTAAAAGGGGACTATCACTAAGCACATGAAGGCTCTATTTATGTCCTTCAAACCGGTTCTCATATCTTCAGTAGTCTGGGAGTCCCCATCACTGTAGCATTAGAATCCGGTACTTTATTATACAACTGTTGGGCTCTCCCAACAGTCCTCCTTGTTCCAAACCAATTGCCAGTATATTCCTACCATCCAAGTTGCTACTAGTATTGGCAACAGTTGGTTGTACCCAACAGTCCAACTACCGGTATATTCTAACAGTGTCCTAATCGATTGTGTAAGAGCTTCCGATCAATCGTACGTCTCGCTAATCTCGCATACTCCCTCTCGCTATTGAGGGTTTGTCAGGCACCTGACATATAGTACGCTGACTGGATGACTTGGTAAGTCATCCATTGGGCCTTTTGGCGTTGTGGTGTAGTGGTAAAGTCAGCGCCCGCTGCCTCACAGGGTTCATGTTATTAGCACATTCGAACTCTTCACCCATCCGAGGTAACTCGTGCGTCCGATATTGTATCCATTGGCTAAGGTCTTTTTGTTATTTCTAAAGAATTAGTAGTAGCCTTTGCCCACTAAGTGCGCGTTGCTTATGCCATCTGCAAACAAAATCTGAGTTGAGAGAAGCGTCTGCGTCATGCCAGGTACGTATAAGACATTCTTCAACCTCAATATCTTGCCACTACTTAAAGGAATCCTTAAGACTCCCTTCCCTGCAATCCTGGTTGCTTTGCCCGCGGTCCCAAGCCATCCAGTATATCGTGGGTCCAGCGATTCAAACCGTTCGATCTCTGGACTGCAATGTGAAGTAGCACCTCCGTCGATAACTGGGTCAGTATTTTCTTTCGTTCGGAAAGCTCTCTCGTTCCTATCCGTCCTGCCCGCTATCAGGGATTCGTATTTAGTGCTAATCCGTTCATTCAATTCAATTCGGCAGGCGCTTTCATCAGATGAGGTCTCTCGCACGAAGTAACCTGATTCATTCGAATTCCCTTCATGTCCATCTTTATCATCCACAGCAGTTCTATTGTCGTTATCGTAATGAGATTCTTCGTCTGCTATGTGGGTTTTACCCTTAGGTTCTGTCCTTGCCGCGGCCTCTGGTGTTACCTCTGCGATTCTGGCCTCCTTGGCCTCTACCGCGTCCATAGCCTCTGTTTGAATGATCTCACTGGTCCTCCTTCTTGGGCTTCTGGCAATTATCTGCTTTGTAACCATCTCCGCCACAGTTCCAACAAATGAAAGGTCTTTTAGCCCTGTTCGATGACTCACCCGTCGGACCGCCCTGACTCTCGTTTGCTTTCTCAGCCAGTAAGTCAAGCTCTTTCTCCTGAAGTCTCATGAGAATCACATCCCGATCTGTTTCACCCATCGATTCAATGGCGTCCACTCGTACAGCGTATTCTTTGGGTAATCCGCCCAAGAATATAGTAATGATCGCTGGCTCGTCCAGTTGAATTTTCTTCTCAGGTAGATCATAAACTTCCTGGTACAAAGTTCGACCTCTTCAAGCGCCGTTACAATCTTCATTGCCGAGTCCATGCGCCAGTTGAATAGCTTCCCGACCATTCCCATTCTTCGCTTTTTGTTCACAGCTTCACATTTGCCATCAGCTTCATCCAGACCTCGCCAGAAATCGTCATATTTCAAATGGCCGATTGATCTTCCACCTTTAAATAGGTAGTAATATGTGTGACCACGAGGAGATTGCTCGTATACCAAGTGATGTTTTCCATAGCCCTCTCTAGCAGGGCAGTTCTCTTATTCTTCACCATCTCCATGGTTGCTCCCATCGCTCGCCAACACTGCTGAAGACTCAATAGCTGTTTCATCCGCGCCTTCCAATTCTTGACGTTGTCGTAGTCCAGAAGTTCGCATCTGAAATTCGTCGGTTTGAGGCGACTCAATCCATCCTCAATGTTCGGGAGCTCACCAACTCCTCTAGCCTCGTCACCCATATCTTCATTATCTCGTCCGCGAACGGTCTCAAGGTCTTCGTCCGAGTCAGTTAATGGGATATCAATCCCGTCTAAGCGGTCCGATTCAAAGTTTGATACAAATCGACCGTTCTCGCCGCGTCGTCTCGGGGGCATTCACTCCTGGCCCCTAGAATTCTTAGGCTTCACCGATGCAGGATCGCACAACCCAAATGTCTTTCGCAGGTATAATCCGGGGTTCTAGCCGCGTCTAATCGTTCGAGGGTGGATACGCCACAACAAGGATACCTGCTGCTCATGCCAGGGTGATTAGGCCCGACAGTCACTCCCGAGGTGCTAGGCCTGTTGGTTAGACTAGGCGTAGCAGCCCGAGCTCATAACCGATGTTGCAGTTAGCTTATTGAGATGAAGGCAGACATCGACCTTATATAGGTTGCAAGCAAACCCTGATATTGGATTTCTATCGCTCACATTGACAACTATATAATACAATATAATAATAAACGACAATCAAGTATTACATTAATAATTCGAGAAGGTAGGGCAAGGTTGCTAGTATCTATCCTACATAGAGCAGAACTTAGTACACGACACTATTCTGTTTCCGTTACAGTCCGACCCAGACATCGATGAGGCCGTGGAGGATGTAACGTGCTGTTCAACAGAGAAGTTGGAGAGCACGGGTGAGTGATGGGGTGAGGGGAGTTCTACGATAGGAAATTTAGCAGTCTAGGAATAAGTGTATTGAAACTTGTCAGGCCTCGCTTTCTGGGTACTGGGGCCGATCTATATACACATGACTAAGGTCATATTGATATCCTCATTATTCATGCCATCTGATAATCCTCGGCGGCCTTAGAGCGTATTCCCTATCACGTGCACGGCCCACAATGCATACAAAATAATTCATTCACAACAATATAACACATGGCCCAAATTATCTAAAACTTAGATAACATGTCATATATGCTACAAACTTTTATTCTATATACACATCGTAATTATCGTATCTTTTTGGGAGCCGCTTTTGTTTTCTGAGCTTGGGTGACCTAAGGGACAGTACTGACAAACTTGCCTCCAACTCAACATCAACATCAACATCTTCTTGCCTTGTGGATTGTTTAGGTTTTACTCTTTGTAGGCTTCGGCTTTGGTTGCGATCTTTTTTGGGCTCTCCCATTACCTTGTTGGGGTACTGCACCGTTGTAAGCTACAACTTCAATGAGTTTACGTTCAAACTCCCGCCTTTGTTTTTTGAGTGCATTTCTACCTTTTTATCCGGTTGCTTCTTCTTATTCTCTCCTTCTGCTGTGCCTTTTCGACTTGAATTTCCTTCATCCTGGTGATCTTAGATGGGCTGAAGATTAAGTGCCCGGTTCCCTCTTCTGACCGCAATTGCTGCATTAAATTCATGCCTTTTTGATGTTTTCTCTTTTCTTGATCGAGTTGATCCATGAAATTGCGGTTTTCATGTCGGAGAATCTCATTTTCTGCGGCTAGTTTCTCTATAGTATTTGCGGCCTTCTTTGCTATACCGTTAGGCGAACCCTTGCGGCGAACGAGCCTGTTGCGGCCGTAGATGGCCGTGATTAATGCATTTCAGCTTCTGCGGGATCGACTTTTTTGATAACTATGCTGGGATCGAAAGGGTTGAGGCCAACACGTGACTATTCACTTCTAACTTTTCCTCGGAGAAAACCATGACAAAAGCTGGCCAAAACAATCCAAAGACTATCAGAAGAATTGCGCATGTTAGCTCTAAATATGAGGCCATTTTAAGCTCACCAGGCCGCAAGATACTCAAGCAGGCTGAAGTCGTCGCCAATCAAAGCTTTCTGATTAGCCACAAACTAGATAAACACAAGAGGCTGGAAAACTGAGAGAGCGGAAATCACGGCGTTAGGTTGTGACAAAGGGAGGCTTGATCGATGTCGAGGAGCTTCGCCGGGAGGAGGCGGAATGAAATGCGAGGGATGAGGCGGAGTTTTTAAAGCGGCAAATGGCCGAGGTCCAGAAGCACGCAAAAGCTGAGGAACGAAAACGGCGGAAGGCTTTCCTAAAAGAAATCGCAGCTTATAAGAAGGAGAAGGGTCGAAGAAAGCATAAGATGACAGTGCTTGACGGTCTTGATCCTTATAAGCTGCGATCGACTTTTGGCGGAGAAAGGAGAGGAACTATTGCAGACGGGGCTGATTTTGTCACTTTCGATAGTGATGACTCCGAGGGCCACGATGATATTGGTATTATTGTAGATAACATTCCTTCACAAAGCTCTGTTCGCCTTACTCCGAGCAGTGCCTACGACGAGCAAGATGGGCTCCTCGCTAGCACTGGGGATTATGACGATGGCTCTAGCAGTAATCACTTGATATCTAATAGCATTAAATTTCTTTGACCAAATTCGACTGTTCAAATATACTATGTAATTATCGAGTGGGGTTTGGGATGCAGCATACTTCGTACATGGACAGGAAATGTAATTTGCAGTACATTAAATAATGCATTAGAAGATCTACAAAATTACCAAAACCAATTCAAGCACAAAGGGGTTGTTAAGGTAGTGGTGGCCAGTTGAAGTTGGTTGATTTGTGATTTGTATGGGAAAGCAAGGAAAAATGGGTGGTCAGAATCAAGGCGCTGGCACCCACTACCCGCAACGGTTGCTTGCAAGCAACAACCCGCCGCAGTAGTAACTAGCCCGCCCACATGTAAAAGATCGCTCACACTGTGTGGTCTAGCGCAAATTGGACTGGGCTGGGCTGGCTTTTTTCTCGCCTTTCCCAATCCGACAATGTGAATTGCTCGACAGCATCTTCATTACAATATTTTTCAAGTGCATCGGCCCGGTTCGTTATTGTCGCGTACTTGATTCTTTTATGGTCATATTGGGATTCATCATCATCGTCAAGTGGCGTAGGTAAGTTAACCGATTCCGATGGCGCACCTTTCTGCGACCGATCCTGTACCCATCTTCTCCAGAGAGTATGGACGCTCTTTTTAGCCTCAGGTATCAGATTGCAGTTCGGAGGTGGTGGCCCATTTCTGCTCGAACCATTCATACTTTAGGCAAGGTATAGGTGATTTGTAAGCTAACTGGAGGTAGCGATCCAGCTTCTCATGGCCTTTTCGCTGCAGGTATAAAGCCACTCGTATACCGCTCCCTCATTGGCCATGTCTCTGAATAGCTGGCTAGCTTTGGAGAAGTGTATCATAAGGGTATTAACAATCAGCACCCAATCTTGAAGGCCAACGTCCTATACCATATAGTATAACTCATATACATATGGTGGCGGACATTCAAATCCAATACAAAAGTGCAACCAAAAATGCCACCATTTTCAAAGCCACGCAACGCCACACCACCACATGAAAAACAGAATCAGAGACTGTAACTCTATAGATAATTGGTTTAAGAATAAAGTTA
>JAHQZX020002643.1:0-42628 GCA_019804575.2 Pseudotulostoma volvatum | reverse complement strand
GCCTACAAAGAGTAAACCTAAACAACCCACAAGGCAAGAAGATGTTGATGTTGACGTTGAGTTGGAGGGAAGTCTGTTAGTACTGTCTTTTAGGTCACCCAGGCTTAGGAGACAAAGGCGGCTCCCAAAAAGATATGATGATTATGGTGCGTATATAGAATAAAATCTTATAGCATATATTACATGTAATCTGAGTTTTAGACAATTTGGGTCGTTTGCTGTGTCGCTATCAATTATTTTGTATGCGCATTCTACGGTGTGCATCTCGTAGGGCCGTGCACGTGACAGAGAATTCGGTATATACTGGGAAGAATCTTAGCGGTGATTAGTCAACACCACTGTAAATAAATCCTCTCCATAGCGGTTCCTTTAAAAAACAGACACCAGCAATAGTATAATACTAATAGATTGTACTGTTGCACGTCTCACTTCGATACATGAGCGTATCGACAGTAACACTGACTGAGCTTATAGACTATTATCCTTAACCCAGTGAACCGTGAATCAACTATCTCAATGGAATGGATCTTCGCAGTAGGCGAATATATTAAAACCGGCGACAATACAATCAGAGAGTGGCAGCGAATTATTTTAATATTTTGATCAAATTGACTATTCGAGCTGAGGGGGACGTAGCTCACTCCGGACCTATACAGTAAATGTAATCCACAGTACAGTAAATAGTGCCTTAGTCGGATGAATGTGAACCGAAAGAGATAGCGACAGATGCCGTCGAGTTTGCGTCAATCGGGCCCCGCGCGCCATTGGAGTGTTCAAGCGGGCCCCAGCCCACATGCAGTAATAATCATATTATGAAATTCTAGTACACCCCAAATATCGGCGTCATACAGGCAATTTGAGCAAGGCACCGACCACTCGCCTGCCCAGCTCCACTTTATACAATCGGTGCTCGTTGAGCAGGAACATTGTTCCCAATTTTCCAAAACAGAAATTGGCTACACCTCCTGGAATCAGAATCTTGCCCAACAGGACTCCTCCGGGACTCCAGACGTTGACACCGTCGCCACAGCCGCTATAGACGTTCCCGCCCATGTCACACTTGATGCCATCTGGGATGCCCGTATCCGCGAATGCAAAGACCCTCCGGTTGATCAAAAATAGCCCGTACGAATAGGTCGCAACGTCGAATGCGTAACTAAATGCCTGGTTAGCCGAAGAAGACGATGGAGAAACCTAGGGCAATTGAGATTGGTAAAAAAACGCACATGGTCGATGCTCGCTGCAAACTTGTTGACCCATCCCCGTGGATCCAATCCGTATCAGTGATATAAACGGTCTTCTCGTCCGGGGAAAAGCAGATGCCATTGGGACGGCCGAAGCCATCTGCTATCACCCGAATGCTTCCAGTTGTGGGATTGAAACGATACACCTGATTGGGGAGCCGTGGTTCCGGTCGGATTCCTTGTTCGTAACCATATATCGGGTCCGTGAACCAGATCGACCCATCAGAGTGCACAACCACATCATTGACTGAGTTGAAGTCCCTCCCATGGAAGCCTCTGATCAACCGCTCCACTTTGTAGGGGGGCTTCGCTTCCATATATACGAGTCCCCCAGGCGAGCTCAAAGTTCCTTGGGCACAAAAAAGCACGCCATCCCGATAATTCACTCCTCCATTAGCCATGCATAAGATAGTCGGGTCAGGATCTAAGGCTTCCACTTTACAATTTTGCCCGTCCACTCCGGACACCCGCGAAATGCGGATCTTCTTGGGGCCACGCTCCTCATCTTGATATTGGTTGCTGGTGATCCAGAGGTCTCCTGTGTTTGGGATGTATACACCCGCCTCATGAGCAAAAGGCAGGTCCAAATCCTCGTGTAAGAGAGTGATCTTGCAGTCTGGCCCTACGATCTCATCAAAGGAGTCATGGTATTTACTGCATGATGGAAACGTTTGAGCCATGCTTAAAGTTTTGGACGTAAATGAAATCGCAGGGGTAACGGTGTCGTGGAGGTGATTGTACCATACAGCGGGTGCAGACAGTCTTTTTGGTGAGATCAGCTCTTCCTCTATGAACCTGCAGCGGCCTGCAGCTATTTATAACCTACACGATCGTGCTAACATAACAAGTTATCGGAAACTACCTTAGGTAACCAACAAGTGAACATTTGAACTTTGAAGATAAGCCCGGTAATTAGTAATATCAATAAGAGATACTATGATTACTATCTCATAAGTAGTACGATCCACAAAACGGATGATGGCCTGAGAATGCATGCTATGCAAGGGTACTAAATAAATGTATATCAAACGGTTCGTACAGACCCCGATACTATGGTGTCGGACACTTAACGGGATTCTAGGTTGGTTGGTTGACAAGGCAAAAAACAAAAGCCATGATAGTCAGGGGCGTACTTGGGGAAAAGTTAGTTAACTTTAGTGGCGGGGGTGTTATAAAGTACTACTGCGGCTAGGAGGCTAGTCTGCATGGGGCAGTCTTAGTCTAGTCTGGCTGTTTCCGGTTCTTCAAGGTTGTTCCCCCGCCGAGTTCTCTCTTTCCGGACATGGACATTTGATTATGTATGCTTTTAGTCCCTACCAGAACAAATCGCATGCAGAACTGGCGCCTCCAGACCTCAAAGGAAAAGTTTCTCATCTCGTATGCCGCCGCTTGTTGCTGCTCCTCATCATGGACAGGACGAATGCCTTAAGACCCAAACCAGGGTCTTTTGCCCTTCCCACGGGATTCCATTCTCCGGGACATTTCAATGTCCTTGCTCTTGCTCCCACAATACCCCGTTCTCGCCCTCCGATAGCTACGAAAGGTTATTTCGGTATTAGGTATTGTAAGACGACAGGAGCGCTGGTCTCGATACCACCCTGCCCGCTGCTGTCAGTCCTTGGGTGCAGCGAGAATGTACCAATTGCGAGGCAAGGCCTTGTTGGCGTGTGTGACCTGTGTAACCTCACTCGGGTTCCTACTCATTGGTTTTGATAATGGCCTTATGGGAGGTTTAGGTGAGAGTTCCCAACGGTTTCTCCGCGTGTAGCGATGCAGCTTCTCATTCGCACAGTCAACGCGCCTGCGTTTACAGACACATTCAACAACCCAGACCCATCCATGATTGGTCTAATTGTCGCGATTTATGAAGGTTCGCACCTCTTATGGTTATATCCCATGAATTGTGTACTAAGTGAGGTTTAGTGGGATGCTTTCTTGGGTCCATTATCACTGCATTCATTGGTGAGGATCTAGGCCGTCGCAAATCTACCGCATCAGGCGCGGTCATTATGATCATCGGTGCTCTCCTGCAGGCGACAGCATACTCCAGAGCTCATTTGATCGTAGCTCGGATTGTAACAGGAGTGGGGATGGGGTTCATCAATTCTACAGTCCCGGTTCTCCAGGCCGAGTTTGCCCCCAAGGCTACCCGTGGAGTGTGTACGTGAATTGGTTACCCTCCAACCACTGCGGTCTATGAAATCCAAAGATTAACGATTGCTCGTTCCTAGTTGTGTGTATGCAACTGTCGACACTCAACTTCGGCATCTGCCTAGTATATTGGATCGACTATGCATTCTCTTCAATTTCCAGCAGTTATGCATGGAGGGTTCCCGTTATTCTTCAGTGTGCATTCCTCTTCGCCATACTTTTCCTCTTAATGATCATCCCAGAAACGCCTCGCTGGCTCGCAGCGCATGAGAAGCCAGAAAAGGCCTTAGAAGTGTTAAGACAACTGAAAGAAGGCACCATGGATCATGACGCGATCCTGCGAATGCACGATGATATTGTTCGAACAGTCTCTATGGAAACATCCGTTGGCGCGGGGTCATGGGGGGATTTACTGAAGAACGATCAGATTCAGAGTCAGAGGCGATTCTTGATTTCTTGCGCAATCCAAATCTTCCAGCAATTGGGCGGCATCAACGCCATTATCTGTGAGTATCGATCCAGAAGCACAAACCCCCTCAGCATGGTTAATGACCCATTCAGACTACTCTAGTACTCTATTCCAAAAGTCTATCGGATTTGACAATCATATATCTGCCCTGATGTCTGGGTTTCTTCAAACGTGGTTTTTCCTTGCCTCTTTTATCCCCTGGCTCCTGATTGATCGAATTGGAAGACGGCCTCTGGTAAGAATAGCCTAAACCGCATCGATGTCGTTCTATTAATATCGTTTGTCTTGTAGCTTCTTTCCATGATTTCGCTGATGGCCGCCGTCATGGCAGTCCAGGCAGCCCTAATCTACCAGGTGCAATTCGGAACTTCGATCGCCCATTCCTCTGGCATTGCCGCCGCCGCCATGCTCTTCATCTTCCAAGGGGCATTTACCATTGGCTTTCAAGCCACTGTCTGGGTCTATCCATCAGAGATTCTGCCACTTCGTCTTCGACAACGTGGATCATCAATCAGCACTGCATCAAACTGGATATGCAACTATCTTATCGTGCAAATCACGCCTCCAGCGATTACTAATATCGGCTGGAGAACTTATATCATTTTCGCGGCCCTGAATGCATTTTGGGTACCGATTATCTATTTCTTCTTTCCTGAAACAAAGGGCCTAGAGCTGGAGGATGTTGACCGTCTTTTCAGCAAGGAGCATACTACCAGTTCCCCCAATCAGGTTCCTAAAGCCCATGATGCGGAGCACTATGGATGATATCATTCCCAAGCTCTTCCCGCGTCCGGATCGTAGTCTTTGTGCGATTTCAGAGCTGATAAAGGCCAGGTATTTGCCTTTATTAAGTATTATCTATGCTACTAGTTTTAATGAGCGATTTCTACTCTGTTATATATATTACATTGAAAAGCCTCGGTTTATCAATGAGATTGATGCTACACTTTTCCTCTTTTCCACTGTGTCGGTATTTACTATCGCCGATATAAGTCCAATCTCACCGTTTATCATAGTTCTTCATCTTGAGTCTTATAGGACTGTCATATTGGCCTAACGCCTTTATACCTTGGAAAGCAATTACCCCGGAAGTTTCGATCGTTTCGGTGAGGTTTGAGCACTCCCACGGCCTTGATCGATCGTTCTAGGGGCCTCAATCGCTTAAAAATTCCCGCTGCCTTGAAGGCCTCCGAAAAATCTTTTCCATCCATTGCTGAAGGGAAAATCAGCAACCAACGTAAAAAATCTCTCCTGGTACCTATTGTTTCCGGATAATAAACGAGTAATAATTTTGATCTTATCTTCCTCGGCGCTAGTCTATATTCGATATCAAGGTATCACATGACAGCCCATTATCTGGACCGCAAAGACTACATAAACATGTCAAAGTCACCAGACTAATGATCACCAGGTCACCGATCCCGGTCTCAATTACAGCCTCAAAAGAAAACAAAACTCATCTTCACAAGTGCCATACTAATAGACAGACCGAGAGAGGCATAAAAAGAACCATCTTCTTACGGAAGATCTTCAACCTCGTATTGAATTTCAAGTGGATTCGTTCGGTCAGGGTGAAATAAACAAGGGTATTCTTCAGCGTTCTTTTATCACCCGTGGTCTCTCTATTCTTTGCGATCTCCTCATCCAGTCTGATTCAATAGCCTACAGAAGGTGCTTGCTGGAAGACAGTGTAAATTCGGGATCTCAAGACTAACACGGTTCGGGAATCTGCACCACTGGCCTTTTCCTGGACAACTAGTTCCTGCATTAGAATGCTTAAAGATTACGTCCCGGGTCAAGGCGGTATCTTCTCGCCGAACAGGCCCATATCTCTACCTAAGGGTCTCGTATAAGAGACTCTTCGACCCATCCCCATTCGGTATAGATATCCCATGACTAATTCCGTTGCACCTTATAGATCATTCATTCCAAAAATCGCTATCTATTTCGAGATTCTAATCATAAATACCTTTAATACAGTTCACAATATCGACAGCTGAATAGGAATCATTTTAGCGTGAGTGAATTTGCATCTAGGCCTGTTATATCCTCCATCGGAAGGCAACTCTTGCTGCCTTTGTATAATATATATGGATGTATGCGCCTTTCATCCTTCCCCGCTTTTATCTGGATCCTTGTACCACTTCTCCACTTCGTCTTCGCCAATTCTAGACGGCCCGAGAGTAGGATATCGACGGCATGATTTAGGCCCTTCGTTTCATTTTGTATCCGAATTTGGACGTTCAATATCTTCCGGTGGATGTCCAAAGATCAACCCCTACCTAGTAAGGATGCGAAGGCACAGGGGCAAGCGGTCTTAGCAATATCATAAAACACTAGTACCCTAGTAAAGATTCTTGAAATACTAGGATATTGCATTATAACTAGAGAAAATAATATTTCCCCCCCCCCGGTTGATTTTAGTAAGATCCCTTGACTAAGGGAGGGAAAATACGCTAGTTTACTATCGCTTCTAGAGCACAGCTCTCTAAAATGGCGTGAAATATTCACCACTCACCAGCATAACTAATGGTCGAAAATCAAGTAGCTCCTGTAATGAAATAAGGAAAAAAGAATAACTTTACCGACCAAACTGACTTATGCAGAGAGAAAAGGCCATCGATCTTCCCAAGAGCCGCCACGCAGTGATAGACGTATCTCTAGGTCAAACTTGATGACCTTGGTCCTTCAGCGCAATTTTTTATCAACCCGACAGATTGCTTGCGTTGAAAAGACTGCAAGGCCTCAGGAGGGCTATTTTGCTCCACAGGAACTGCCAGTCCACCCTATAATGTTGTATAAGAATCTTGGTATGTTCTCACCGTGGTCCGTAGAGAAAAATCATGTGGAAATCGCCCACAAAAAAGACCGATAAGCCGGAGTCACGAGCAAATGGCTATCAATATTTAGGTTCACGCAATTCTTTAGTAAATACTCATCGTCAGCATCCCATTTCATCTGTCTTCATGCTAAGCGCAAGAGAAGTCCACACAAACATCCGGAGTACTTCCGAAACCGGGTAATTGAACATCGCCTCACCCATAATATATATCAGTAGATTTCCAGGTTTGATGGCTTCTGTTAGTTTCCCAATAAGGGTAGTTAGTACTGATCAGGAACGGGTTCAAGGGACTCCCTCTTTTTTTCATGTACATGGAGAACACCCACACATAAAGTCTCATGACAGTAGAGAGGTACTACGGCTGTCCCTGTCTTCTCAATGCTGGACGCCGCATTCAACATCTACAACTTAATCCTAGTCAATCGGGCTCACACAGCAGAAAAGCTCGAATAAGTGGAGCATACTAGTATCCTACAAAACTAGACTGAGAGAGCTTCTGATGCCTTTCTCGCGACATATTCCACCAGCTGTGTAGAGTGTCGCCGTGATACCTCAATACGAGTGCGAGAGGAGCCGAGGAATCTTCGACTTTAATTCCATCATGTACGAATACGTGAATGAAAGGGCGCTCGGTTCGTATTCTAGAACGTTGAAAGTGGCGAACACCCCCTCCCTAATGCTGGTTCTACAAATCATGAGATCTCTATAGAATACGAATTTCTTTGTGACAGGCCAATTGCAAATCCTGTTCCACCAGCAATAAGTAGTACTAATTAATCAGGATACTTGGCAATATCTGCGTCACAATAAGTTCAATATTAATATGTATGCAAGCCGGATGCTATCGGCCTAACCCTGTAGCCACCAATGAGCTATAAGCCTAAGGTTACATAAGGACTTCTGTACCAATTCGGCGTTTACCTCGTGATCGGGCTAGGCTACCCCTGTCTAGCCCCACATAAGCATCTCCGGAAGCGGTGGGCGGTATGGCTACTGCACTAGGCAGTATTGAAATACTGCCGCTATGACACACACGTTTCTTATTATTACATACGATACATAGCCGCACTGAGGCATCGTTGCCGAAACATAACTCGGTTCATCATTTGTGGTTCAAACGTCAAATAAGTGGGATACCAGGTACGAGTATTATTTTCATGGTCGTTCGCTATACCACAAAGCATTGATACCATACCAGATCAGAACAAGCCGAATCTGGCAAGGACTCTGCATATCAAAAGAATCATTCTGCGACTTTTAATGTTGTATGTAAGTTCGAGGTTCTGCAGTGTCGGGTCGGCTAACATACATGAAGTCGGATCGGATAACTTCCGGTCATTACCCGCGTCTCAGGGGGCCAGCCGATACATCTTCATACATATACGCACTTGAAAGAGAGGAAACAATCCGCGTCTCCCTTACAGAGATTCTAGCTGCGTAGGCAATTGAATCTTTATTAATTTATGTTACAAAAGCTACGGCTATCGTGATGTGAGACTATACGTACCAACGAACCTGTGGCCTGCAGTTCTTACCCAATTAGGGCACCATAACAATAAGGAATAAAATGATAAAACAGATAAACGAAAAAAAGCCTAGGCTCGGACTGGGATGGTTTACTATGTACAGTACATACCTGATGCCGTTGCGCCTCTCTCTGACAAAACAGCAGTCCCTCTTAATAAGAGTACAATCCAGTCGTTTCTCTTCGATCTTCATTGATCCACCCTTATGATATTCACGAATTGACGCTGAGACATATCGCTGTGGTACGCATAGCATTGAAACATCTCTTTTTCTTTACTTTGTGTCTCTTCACCTATTCAAACTATACCCTGCCAACTCCTTTCAACATGGGTAGTGGAAGAGATATTGAAGGGAAGTTGGCACTTATTACCGGAGCTTCAGGAGGGTAAGTAATCATAGTAGCAGCACTTCTTAATTGGGTAGTTTACCGACATATCTCGTTGACGTTGGGATCAATTTCTTCAATTTTACTTTCAAACCTCCATCTATGCTATATGCTAGGAAATTTTTTATCTCCAGCAATAATCTGACGGACGCTTGCTCAGAATTGGTGCCGCATGTGCGCGTCGCCTCGCAAGTCTCGGATGCCCTTTGGCTTTGACTTACTCATCTTCAGTCACCGCAATAGAGGCGCTGAAGTCTGAGCTAAAATTGGAGTATCCATCGCTCGCCATATCAATACACAAGTGCGATGTGTCTTCTCCGGATTCCATTGCCGGGCTCTTCAAACAGATAGCCCTCTCTCACCCAGATGCTCCGGTGTCGATCCTGATTTCCAATGCCGGATACGGGAAAAGGATCACTCATATCTCGGACATCCCCCTGGATGAGTTTCAGTATATGATCAATGTTAATCTCACGGCAAGTTTCCTCCTGGTAAAGGGGGTTGTAGAGGGCATGAAGTGTCAGAAATGGGGGAGGATAGTCTTCATCAGCTCTATAGCGGCCTATGGTGCCGGGTTGAATGGTTGCCGTATGTATATACCATTCTCAGGATGTCGTTTCTTTCCCTCTAATTGTCTACTTCTACTATATCGGCATCTCTGATACCTCGGATCTAAACAGACTACGCGGCTTCCAAGGGGGGATTGACCTCAATGATGAAGAACCTTGCCGCACGGCTAGCAGAACATGGTATCACAGTTAATGACGTTGCCCCAGCCATGATTGAGGCTACAGGGATGCTTCCCAGTGGAGACGATTTCCCCGGTCTCAAGGAAAGCATCCCGGTGAAAAGACTAGGAACACCAGGCGAAGTGGCGAATGTGATTGATATGTTTGTCCATACTGGATACACAACAGGACAAAGTCTAATCCTAGCAGGAGGTTTGCCCCATCAATGAATCATCTTACCGCTCATGTGACTTGCCTAGTCGAATATGGCAAAATTTTCGCGTTTGTTGAGTCGACGTCTAAGAGGGAGTGTAATATTTTGTTAGCGAGTTACAGCCAAATTTTCAATATCCCAAGATTCCTCAATAACTACAGACCTAATCTATTAGTTTCCCAAAAAAAAAAAAAAAAATTTCACCAATTATAGAGATGCTATTTAAGACTTTTAAGCTCACTCAATGGGGAGATCTTTTACTAGGAACGGTGATGGTTATATGAGTGCCTAGTCACGACCTCCCCCACGTACACAGCCGTTTTAAGTACATCTCACTATGTACCACCGATTCAGCCACTCGATACTATCCAGCTCTCCATTTCATCCTCTCCATCCTATCCGCTCTCCGTACTTTATTCTGTGGATTGGTAACTGTCCGTATGCCTTACGGAAATGTATAATTCTTTCTTTTCTCATTGTGCGCTTAGTCATCCGCCTCCTCGCCAGTAGCTAGTGTAATGGACATATAGGCGTCAATCCATTTAATAGTTCCAAGATGTTTTTATGAGGCTGTTGTCGAAATCAGCCGGGTTTGTTAGATTGAAGTAAGGGTTTATTATGCGTTAGATTAGTCGCAGCCTTGTCATTGATGCTCTCGAGGATACATTAACTTACAAACTGCTATGTATTTACAGATTGACACATTGTTGCCGTTTGATAAGAGGACAGAGAGATTCTCAAGAGATCAATAAGAGATCAATTCAAATGGCAAAACTTGATCGCGCTATCTAACAGGGTTCAAGGTTTCCTGGCCGAAACGACTTAAAAGTCACCTGTCAGACGTCTGCCCATTCCTGTCTGATCTTACGGTACGGTTTGGAACAAGGAAACACGCAGCGTGCAGTTCTAGAAACTTTCAAGACTCTGAGAGTGGTCTTAACTCAAGCATTCAGCTTAGACTGGCTGTCATCCATTTTTGCTTGGGCGGACCGAGTTATCAACTTTGAAGAATGCAGTGTTAAGCCCCGAAACCTCCTTCCTTAGATGGAATCAACCTTCTAACCGCTATATACTGGCAGGATGGTGACCAGGGGAAAAAAAAAACCCGTACAGAGGTGGCGGAATGAGCACAAAGGCGGACAGTCATTGCTGCCTTCCAGCAGTTCGATTCTTCCTCTATATTGACACGATAGATACATACTGTTGGGTTCTCAGATATCGCTGCTCGGATCTTCACAGCTCGATGAAGGGGCTATAGGGAGAGCATCCATAAATAGCAATTCCCTGTACCAGAAGCTGTACACCACGCTAGAGCATGCAGGTAGGTACTCTAGTACTGTAATGAGTTTCTCGGGAATTCTTACGACAATTGCATTATTCTGAGATGTGCTTCCCGAAGTATTAGAACATAAAAGTTATAGTTAATCCTAGTGAGAAGATGACTTGATTTTCCATCGAAGGTTAAACTACCTATTAGAATAGCGTCAACTCTGGACTCTTGTGGTAAGAAATTATATACGCAAATGGATATGGAAGAATCCGAATAATCGGAACAGGTCTAGCGCAAAACAGTGAAGGAATCAAAAACTAACAGCGTGCATTAGGTACATTGAAGAATACAGAATGATCTCCGGAACATGTATAGCAAGTAATAAGTAGTTCCGCATGATGGGCTGTGTCGATTCATCTATCGGATCGCGGGAATTCGTGGTTTTAGTGAAGTTATGAGAAACTGTAATGTTATACGAGTGATTATTTCCTATCGAATAGTTATTTAGGCGAATAACTAAGTAATAGTAAGGTGTATTATGAGTAGCTGTAATGTGAAGGTTGTGGTATGACTTTGGAGTATGAGAAATACACAATTAGCCGGGAAATCCTCGACCTACAATTCCATGAGTTTTATTCCAAAAGACTTGTGTTCATACCCTGTAAGAATCCAGCAGGAGCCGCCAATATAACTATACGGTGCTCGATAGCACCAAGGTCCTGATTACTTCCCATCCAAGTCTGAAAACAGCTCGTAATCAAAGTCTTTGCTGCTGTCGTTGAAGCGCATGCCCTTATCCATCGAGTAGATTCTCTGCATATCCTCCTCTTGAAGTCGAAAGTCGCCCGCTAAATTATCCCTGATTCTCTGGGGTGATTTTGACTTCGCAAGAACCGAGTGACCTTGTGTTATGCCCCATGCTGTAAAAGCAATGAAAGCTGTAAGCTCCCCTTCTCTTGAAAAATAATTGCCATACAGAGTCGCTGTAAAGCCGAGAAAGAAACTTACCGAGGGCCACTTGTGCGCTAGTTTTTCCATACTTCTTCCCAATCTCCTCTAGGACGGGATCGTTGATGAGCTTGGTTAAATTCAATTTCTCCGCGTACGATTGATTCTGGTTGCCCAACGGAGAATAATGCCCTATATGAATCCCCTTGGAGATTTGCCATTCCACGAAGGACCTTTGTTGTAGCCATGGATGAAGCTCAAGCTGGTGAACCGCTGGGACAACCTTGGTGTTCTTGAGTAAACGGTCCGTCTCGGCCCAGCAGAAGTTCGAAATACCAATCGCCCTTACTTTGCCGGTTTGTAGCAGCTTCTCCATTGCCTTGTATGTCTACTATCCGGTTAGAGCAGGGGCTTTGACTTTATAGTGGAAGAGGAATCGGTTTGTGGGTACATTAACATAGTCAATATCTGCCATGGCCAGCTTTCCATTTTCTTGTTTGGGAAAGAAGTCATCTCCCCGTCTCCAAGCAATGGGATAATGCATTAGATATAAGTCCACGTAATCTAATTGGAGATCATGAAGTGAGTCCCGGAGGCCTTGTTCCACATCATCCGGGTGATGATTGTTATTCCACATCTTGGTGGTGATGAACAGCTGGTCGCGAGTCACAATGCCGCTTTGGATGGACTTTCGAATCGCGTCTCCAACAGCTTTTTCTGTCCCATATCTGCAGTGCAATCGCTCATAAACATCGAGACTCTTTGACCCGCACCCCGAGTATATTTCTCCGAGTTCATAGGAAGAAGACGACTCACATCCTTGCAGTATCAATGTGGCGATATCCTTGCCGGATGGCTTCGAGCACAGCCTTTTCTTGCATGCTCGGGTCCTGCCATGTACCGAGCCCAATGGCAGGAATCTCGGCTCCGGTGTTCAACTTGAAGCTCGTACTCATAATTGCATTTCCGAGCTCAAATGCTTATGTGGAAAAGAGATGTCCTTCGGGTCTAGAGAAATATAAACAATCAGAGAAAACGCTAAAGACCCTTCGATGTCTTCCGCTTTAAAAGTGTAAAGCGGAGAGACAAAGGAGAAAAGGAAGGAAGAATCTGGACGTCTTTACTCACTGTGGAGAGGATATCTGTTTATCCTTATTATCCAGGATAACAGAGTAACGTCAAGGTTACGGCATTCAGTACAAACAGCACCTTGGTGGTTATTCGACATAACGAGTATGATTACTGACGTCTTGATGAAACAGGTCACCAAGCTATGATATCATGTTATGATAATCATCGACTCGTGCTGAACCCGAATACTTAGAGTACTCTTAGGTTCCGTCGGATCTTTCGCCCACTAGAGGGCAAGCCTCTATAGAGTTGTGGGCACACACAAGTGGATTGAGACAACGAAAACATTTCCCTGTTTTCCCATACAAATTAAATTAAATAAACAGATGGAAGAGCACAAAGGGCACGACAACGCACCTTTAGGAAATCAATATATGTCGGTGTGGTGTGGTGTTTAGGAAGTTTAGGAAAGAGGATTCATCTTCACTTACCGGTTTCGTTGGGTAAGAACCAAATTTAAGGAAGGAGCTAAAATTGGTTCATACTTTATGAGGCGTAGCTTCTCCTCCGGCTCAAATGAGCACAGTATCCGACTGACCGCTTAAATTAGAAGCGTGGTTGTACTGTACATGTACTAAGAGGATTGATGAGGACACCCCGCTAAATTCTTTTAGAATGTTACCCCCCCTAAAACTTAGGTACCTGTAGTCAATTTACTAAGTCGCTGACGCCTAAAACAAATCGCCTAGAGTCAAACCATATTCCATATTCACTATGTAGAGCACATAGAATAAAAAAGAATATATTTCGCCGGCCGGTATTATCATAGTCATCCTTAGAAATAACAATACTGGATAGCATAGTTTTCCGGGAGAACCTCAATCAATTTCATCGTCTGGGGCCTGTGGACGATACATAGGATGAGTGTGTATGTCCTCCAAAAAAGGATAATTATGAGTCTGATCTCTGATCCTTATAAACCACTTATCGCCTGTCTGCTTTCCAGTCAACTTAGAATAAACATTTGAGTCCCGCGCGTGTTAGTAGAATGACGCCTCGCTTGGCTGTCGGTGAGCTTATGAGTATTACGGTAAGCATGACGACGATCACATTTGAATTTACGAGAATTTTTCTCCAGGAGGCTTCTGGAACTGAAAATCGCGTATCCGTGCTTGAAACAACTGGAATTTAGGCCTCTGGCCATTCCTTATTATCCAGTTTACTCGAATGACCGGTCAATGGCGGCAGCGGATACTCCTCTGAGTCCTCTTCGGCTTTGGATTCCTCGCTGTTGGATTCCAACTATAAAGATAGCTTCTCATCTCCTTAGTAATCTCTTCACCTTTAGGGAACACCGGCGTGTTCAACCATCAGGGTCCTCCATCGGAGACAGACATTCTAGCACCGGAAGGAAGAGTTGTTTCCCGCCGATATAGCCAGCGAGGTCGAAAGATTCGGGATTCTCGACTTACAAGGCTATACCAGGCAGTGTTGTTGATGCGAACGGCCGCGTTGTCGGACTTGGGAGAAGACATTACGGGCATCCAATTTCGTTCATAGGGTCACCAACCCCGCTCTTAACTACAAATTTTATAAGTTCCAATATAGCGCTTTCATATACCTAAGGGAATAGAATTTCGGGCTTGACTCTAGATAGGCGATTTATTTGGCATCAGCGAGTAAGCTGAGTGCATAGTTGAAAGGTCGCTGAGGGTCCCTCAGTTTTCAGTAGTAACAATTGGCTGGAAGGTTTCTTTTTCACGCTTATACTAAAAGAAGTTAGCGGGGTGTCCCTATAGATAAGCTACATATTCTAATAATACACACTGCATATCATGTGTGATCGGGCTGCCCTTCCAGCATCGATCTGCTAATCAAACCACATACAACTCTATAACGACCACGTCACCAATCAAAGCAGCGACAGCAGAATGACATGACTTCATTCTTCTAGCGCATTTCCTTACTTATCCTTCAGCTAGGTCTAGTATAGGGAACTTCATATCAGGTCAATCCCTGTAGAAGGTGTGAGCCTTTAATCTAGCAGAGGGAGGATGAGAAACAATAGTACCCTCTAACCATTAGAAGAATCGGATTCTACTCCCGGAACTTCACAGATGATGCAAGGTGCGCTGTGTTGAGTGGGAAACGGGATCTTCTCTTCTGGTACATATGATAGAAGGGAAGAGTGGCAAGACGCAGACGCAACATAGATAGAATATTGACGAACATGAATATCTGTTGGTGCCCCAAGCATCAGAATTAGTCAGCTCGCTAGTTCTCTAGAGTAGATAGCCTGATCCACTGAACAAAGGCTCCTAAAGCAGTTCTATCTATATCTTTATCGCATAAGCTGCGATTACTAAACACTGCGTACGCTCTTCTGGGTTTCGGGTGATCTCGACACCAGGCCCGTATATTTATATAATAGTTACGAGATGTATAAAGTAAACTTGTCAGAATGTGTTGATCTTGTTCTGTATTGTTGTGACTTTGGAAAGAGGTACCAGTAAATTGGCTAATGTATATAAAGTATTCTACAGAATCAATCTGACAAAACTGTTGTCTTGTAGACGCACCAAAGGCAGCCTGAGTAAGTTACTGAGGCTATCGGCCCGCGTTCAGGGGCGCTAGCGGCATGGTGAAGAGGTTCCAACAACACCAACGCTCACACAAGTTACTACACGCACCAGCCTGAGTGTCCAAAGCACCCAGGACAGCTGTAATTCCGTCACAATTTGCCTCCAACATCGTTGAATTAAATGGCCTGTTCGGAGACACTATACCCTGCTACTGCTGCTAGATTACGCGAACTATAATCAGCTGTGAGGCACGGTCGGGGATTGGCTTCCCTTGTTATGATCAGATATCCGGCTAGTTTAGGCTTGACCTATGATCTGGCACCATCGTCCTCCGGTGTCGAAGACCAGCCAGGTGAAGTGCAGTTGGGAGGCAAGTCCCTACCTCTTCCAGCAAGATCTCCCAATAGATCCAGCTGATCCGAACACTCATGATTCGGCATTATCCCTCTGATGCTAAGTCCATTAACAACTTCAAGGTAACCTCAGCTCATGATCGAGGTGTCTGCAACGTTTGCGCTAGCCGTAGGAAAAGAAGTAGTAGTAAGAGTGCTAGTGATAATGTATTATGGCTATAGGTACCTACTAGTAGGTTGTAACTATTTACCAATTAAGTAGGTAAGGTGCCTTTAAGACCTTACACCTATACATACAGAATACGTAGGAAGTAGTAGTACTGGTAAGGAACTTGAACATGCGGATTTAGTTTCCACTTTTGCGTTATACCTAGGGACGACATGAGATATACCTACAATAATATGGGAGAAATTATCATAGACTAGATACTTGAAAGCAGGTAGGTACGATGAAGGGGTACTTGTGATACTACTGTGTTTGATTTTACTGAAGAATATAATGTCATCCACGGGTATTTACGACTATAGGTAGGAACTACTATTACCGTCATTCCAGGAACTGATTACCATTCAGGACTTCAACAGCTCTCTCTCTCCATATGGGTTGAACAAGCATTATTATTAGTTAGTGTCTGGTTATCGTCGAGAACTCCAAAGAGCCTGTATCGACCCGTCAACAACTTTCACATCGGGAACCTCCTCTTCGTAGATACCGCTTTCCTTGCCGGACCCGACTTCCAACCAGCGACTCAGCAAATCGCTGCTCTCCTTCGGCTTGATTTCGGGAGATGCGGTCCCAACAGTGATGTGCGGGATCGAGTTGGCGCACGGCCAGGCTTCCCTTTCTTCGCCTCGGCTGCCCGCCGCGGTCGCTTCGAGTGCTAGTGTCGGAAGGATTCGCACCACAAAGGCCATGATTCTGGCATCCCAGACGAGCCGTTCGATGCGGACTCGTGCGGGAGCCAGCTCGGCTGCCGAGGGGGGGTTGTCACTTGGTAGGTCGGATTTTGCTAGGAGCAAGTCGCTGTAGCCTTTCCAGATCGCTGGGTGTTCTTTGCTATGGGCGCGGTGAACCAGCGTGACGTGGAAAGAGGGTTGGACGCGTCGTGAGTTCTGAAGGTGCCTGTACAGCATTGCTTTCTCAGGAGGCGTTGATGGCGGGAAGATGGAGGAAAGGATGTCAGCGACTTGAGATCTTGGTATGGAGATGCTGAAGTATTCGAGCCCCTTCAGCAAGTCCTCTGGCCCCGTTGCTCCTGTTTTGGCCTTCTTCTGATCTGCTTTTCGATCCCAGCTCAAGTCTACATCAACATGGTAGTCGCTCACAGCAGTGTTCACCGCCTCGTCGAGCTCCTCCGGTGTCGGCATTTGTGGAACTAATTTGGGATAATGAGTATGCATGGCCTTGACGACTTTCTCAAGGTTGTCACGAGATGAAACAGCGATGTCAAGATCGATCACCTCATCGAAACGATCGTCGGGTTCATGGTTGACATCGACAGCTTCAAACCGATATAAGAACCCTTCCATGATTGAGATGATTTCCTTAGAGTCCTTGGTTCCAGCCTTGATTGTCTGGTGATTATCACCCCTCTTGAGAACTCGTTCTCTCGTGATCTCCCTGATTTCATCTAACAACTGCTCTTTTGGCTCGTGGACATATTGAAAGGCGACAAACCGTGCATCAGGAAGCGTGGACAACACGTCATCCATGATTTGCTTCCGTTCACGCTTTTGATGGTTGTTGCGATCCGCGATCGATACCGGGCACCCTATCAAGCTTCTGACTAGTTCGGAGGAAAATCTCTTTGAGCGATTCTTCGCTCCCGGCAAGTTGTCGTTTTGGATATGGCCCCAACCGAAAAGCTTGGTCAACGCCACAGAAACCGTCGTCTTCCCGCATCCGATCGAAGCGACAGGAACCAGTATGATGTTTCGTTCCACGGCCTTGCAGTCCTGATCGCCTAATTGCCCCGCATTCTCCATTGCGATAATGTCAGCCCCTTTAAGGCCGCGCTCGCGCAAGAACCCGTCTCTCATTGCAATGATGCCATGATTCTTGTTGTATTGCTTGAGAAGTTCCGGATTTTTGACGAATTCTCTGTGAGCGTACTGCAAGTATTCCTCCGTGATGCTTTGGTGTTTCCTGGCATTGAACTTGCGTCCACCAATCAACGCTCTCGTAGCTTCACGCCATTGTCGGTACATCAAATAGGGCTGCTCGAATTTGTACTTGAAAAACCAGTCTCGGTATGGACCACCATCCGCATCCCTGATTTTGCACCGGATGACAAACCCTTCCGTATCTCTACCATCCCAGGAGCCTGTTTCGGCGCATTTCTCTAGAAATCCCTTCACAGTCGTGATATCGTCCATAAGAAGGAACTGTGCCTTCTTAAACCCCCATTTGTCGGCAAGCCTGTGCACCTCAGAGCTTGGCAGAGTCGCAAAATCCGGGGTATTGTAGTTGACTCCGTGGAGGTAGATGCCCGCAGCGTTTTCGTCGTAAGCCAGGACATGCTCCTCAAAGGTGTCGTCACAGAGCTCTCCCACGGCGGTGACATTCATTTCCCGCAGCTCTTTGGCTAGCCCGTTAATTGTCATTCCAGTTGAGCTCAAATGCTGTTCAACCCATCGCTCGCCGGCTTTTGCATGACTAAATTCAGCGTCGCGCCCAGGTCCAGTTGAATGCTTGCTGCAGACCAGTAGGGTGCCATCCTCGAGACCGGAGATGAAGATGATACACCCATTTTCCTTCACGCTGAGCTCATAAGGGCCTAATGTGTTGTTCTGAATGTTTTCCCAACTGGTTGATGGGACTTCGTCAATATTAAAGAACTTGTCATAACCTCGAGTGACAATCTCCGGTATCCCATCCTTCCTCACGGTCGTGAATAACCCCCGGGCCTGAGTGGGCAGGTCGTCACGTTTGTAGTCCCAGTCGTTGAATTTCCATGAATCCACGGTGATGGCTGATCCTTCCACTTTGAACGTCGACTTTCTGCAACTGAAGCCCTTCCTGCCATGACCCTTCTTGCTGGAAGCCTTTAAGCGGTTGATGACTTGGCGAACTTCGTCAGGAACTTGGTGAACCATGGTCGATGGTGATATATCGAGAAATGTCCCGGCAGTAGTCGCGGTCGTGGTATGTAGTAGTAAGTGTGCGGAGTTGGGGTCGACGTTTGATGAGAGGATACAATGTGTATGATAGCAAAGGAGGGCCAAGAGGAAGGAGGGGATTTGTTATATTATAGTATCGGTATAATAATTCTACTCGTCTATTATTATATATTCGACCTAGTCATGAGTCTCTCGTTTCTGCCTTTGATTATTTCATTAGATTAGGATTTCCTCTGACTGATAAGCGGGATCCCGTCATCGCCCATGCCAATCCTGGCTAGCGGGGATGAGTGGCTTTGGATTGCTAATGTGATTTCATGTATCTTTCTTTACATCAGACCCTGCTGGGTGACCTCAGTTCTCCGAACCTTCGATTGTCCTCCCTCCCCGCATACTATCATATGATAGTAGTAGTATGTAGTATATTTAGATATGACTGTCCCATGATAGAGTTTTATTATCTCACTTCTCTTGAATGTTTTTTCTATCGTCGAACCTTGGATTTGCTTACGGCTCACCGCAAGCTGCGCTTGGTTCCAAACAAGCAAGGATCTCCCATCTCCCATCCCAGAACAAACATATAACGAACGACTTATTACTTCATTAATCTTGCCCTGGTGCTCAAGGACAACTCACTCCTATTAGGTAATACATAATGACTCCTAATCCATACTTTCTCGCGGCGGAGAACCCCACGGCTCTGCTCACCTTGCTCCGATCCAATCCATCCCTCGCGTCTGGCCAAGACGAGCATGGATACTCACTGCTACATGCTGCCACATCCTATGGGCATATCGACCTTCTCCGCGCTCTTGTGCGTGAGTTCAACGTGGATGTTAACCTAACTGACGAAGACGGTGAGACCTGTCTCTTCGTAACGGAGGATCCCGACATCGCCAAGTGCCTGGTTGAGGAACTAGGCATTGACCCGACAATCAAGAATGACGAGGGGTTGATGGCTCAGGAGACCATTGCGAACGATGACTCATTCCCCGCAGTCGCTGCCTACTTGAGTGAGGTCGCCGCTTCCCCAAATTCAGTCACGACGGACCCCAGAGAGTTGCGCACGCCTCCATCATTACCTCCGAATGTCACCGTTACGCTTGGAGCAGTGTCTGAAACTGAGGCCAACGGAGGAACTAGTGACGTGGATCCTGAGTTCAAACGAAGGATCGATGAGTTAGCTGCCAGAGAGGATTTTCACAGTGAAGCCGGACAAAACGAGTTGCGGGCATTGGTTGTGGATGCCATCAGAGGCGTTGGGGCCGAGGCTGGACAGAGAGATGTCCGACGCAGAATCGAGTGACAAATCTCGCAATTTCTATCCCTTCACAAGGGAAATCTTGAAGTTACTCCGGGTCCCCATAACTATGTATCTCATCGTCTTCCTTCTCGTCGGAGAGGCATTCGACGGCTTTTCCACTTGGTCAAAAGTTGGACAAATGTTTTCAGCGCAAAACATCTACCTGGACAAAAACGTTCGGCACGAGTAATTATCAACGGACTCCAACGTGTAAAGCTTGCTTTATCGCAAGACCGGATGCTAACACATGGCCCACCTTCATAGAAACCAAACTCGAAGAATATGAAATGAGCTGATCGACACATGTCTACCAAAAACACTAGCTCGCTGGTTTTTTTTTTTTCCCCTAATGATTCAGACGTCGAAGACCTTATTCCAAATCCCCCCCCCTTACTTACAGAATAAAGTAATTTTCGGCAAGGGACACCTTACAGCCGTCATAGGTAACACTAGGGACATTCTCTTATCCTAGCGATTTCGCTGACCAAAATTTGGTAGCGCCGGCTACTATTACTACTATAAGATAGAATCATCAAGGCAGTGGACATGCTACCAGTGTTGCAGCCAACTGAATAAACGGTGCATTTATTGGATGATTCATTCAGCGGTAGATATTCAATATTAAATCAACAGTCCGTGCATCCTCTCTATCATTGAGACATTAGCCGCCTAGTGTCTTCACCTGTGAGACAATCACGTATGTACGGCAACCCCAAGACACACTCAGAATCATTGGGAGGTTGAGAACAACTTGCGAGAGACCAATGCCTCTGTATTCACTGCCGGACTAAACGAAACGCATCAAATACCCGGAAACGCGGCATTTGATGTTAAATCCTAGGAGACTTGGACCCTAATAATGCGCTCCTTCTTCCTACGACATTAGACAAACGATCTAAAACTTCAGTAAAATGACGCTCGACTTGGAAACTCTTCTTTTACGGTGCCTATAATAAGAGTGAGTCGGAGAACAGAAAGCGAAAAACCATTGCTGGGGTTGAGTTAATAATGACATAATGACATCGGCGAGGTGAGCTGGGAGAAAGGAGCAGGGATGTTTGTGATATGACGAGTAAGCTCATTATTGCGTTGAGCGTCACCAACCTGGGCTCGATCCCGGCGGTTCGATGATCGTAATCTCTTTTCCGCTTATTATAGTGTCTGGGGCCAGGGCTATCTTGACAGTCTTTTCCCGCTTTGAACGGGTGCCGGACGACGCCGTAAGAAACGGAATATCAACAGAATTGTAAGCAGCGAGTTCCATCCCCATGTTCCTAAAAACTCCGCAAGAGATTTATTTAGTAGTCACTTTGCATTTTAAAGCTTTTTTTTTCTTTCTCCTTTATCCGGGACGGCTTAGGCTGAAGAATACTAGAATATTGGGATTGAGAGCCGGAGCCTCATGGACTCGGCGCTGGCGAAAATATTTAGGCTAGGTAGCTAAAAGAAATAATTAGAATTGAGGATGTTAGATGCTTTTAATATCGTTGAATCGCGTTTCTAATGGAAGGATATCAGACAGTAAGACGCCTCTAAGAGCGAAGGCTCAAATACATCCAAGATAGGTCCTAATATAATAATAATTATATATATCTTTGTATGTGACACGCACCGCAGGTCTTGAAGCTGCCATTGAAAGCAACCAGGTGCTGTTTTAAACGCCATCTAATCCCGGGGTCAGTTTTCCCCTCTTTTGAGAGATCAAGTGCCGGCAAGTCCATTGCCGTTTCCCAGCAAAGGAAACTGGGTCTCTGGCATTATCACCACACCCTAAATTATCAGTGGTCTCCCAAAGCTTCTCAATCAATACATATGTTTATTGTGGGATCATATATAATAATAACGTAGTTGCTTCTGGCTAGCAATGGTATAACTGCGCCACTTTCTCATTACAATACCTTTACAATAGAATGGCCTTTTTTAGCTTTTTCCCTTCTTTGCTCTTCCTTTCCTTGCCTTCGACATAGCTTTACCCCGAGTCGCATCGGTGGGGTTACAACCCAGAACGCCATCGCCGAACCTCTTTTTCCTGAGTCGACCCATCAATCTCCTCGAAGCACGCAAGGCATAATAAGACTTTATACGATGCGCCCATGGAGGGTGCCGAAATAATTAGACAGCAAATATCTGATTGGCTTCTCTGCCACCCGTTCAGAGATATAACGGCTGTTTTTTATTGCTAATCCCTGTTGCAATAATAAAACCTTTTCAGGCTTATACTTGCCAAGTGTAAGATACCAATTCCCGCGATGGAGGTGATGAACTCCTCAAGCCGTGAGAAGTGGTGCCGGAGTGTATCGTTACGAGACCAGTTGTGGATAGGGGCACTTCAATAGGCTGTTTCCTTGCGAAGGCACCGCAATAGACCGCGGGTGAGGCACCACGTTCTAGTAGCCTCATCCTCCCGTGTTCCCCAGCACCGTCAAGTGCTTAGGAACCGACCGCCATAATCTAACTGAGTAGCCCCCAAATCACGAAACCCACACGACTCCCGTGGTTAGTAGTATTCCACTTGACTTGTAGGGAGGGTACTTATTTATTAGTATCAAGAATTCCAGGACATATAGAAACTAGATAATAATCCATCCAGCAACTAACTGTCAGCCAGAAGAAACTGTGCATCATATATTATGGTACCACGAGAAACTTATAATATATTGACCGAGACGCTTTGGGAGACCAATCATGCTCGAACATTTTTTTGATAATTTCGGGTGGGTGTGATGATAATGTCAAAGGCCCAGTGTGCCGACTGGCCCAATTTTTCTTTGCTGGGAAACGGCAATCGATTGTGTCGCCAGAAAACCTCCCGAGAAGCATTCTAGCCATTGGGATAGGAGGCGCAAAAGGAGCATTGCCGGACAAGATGGATCCCTTGTTCAAATTTTCTATGATTTATTTCTTTGCGGCCTCCAGTTCCTCAGCCGGCTGCTTGTACAAGGACTATGTCTAATTGCTGCCGCAGGGGGAGGCTCGGTTCTCCAGCTCTTATCTTATGATCGCAATGCTGTGATGGTGGTAGTGTATCTGAGGCTTTCTTCGAGAAAAACATCCATTCAATCATGATACCGCGAGGGGAGCTTGTCTAACACCTCATTATCGTCCCGAAGTGCTGCGTTCAATGATCCGATCCACCGAACAATTCTGTCCTTCTTCATGACATGTTGATGGAACGCTAATCCATTTAATCAAGGCAATTTTTGATTTTGGGGAGATAATCTGGCAACGACGGAGTTTCCCGGGTGATTCCTTGGGTGATCTCATCTTTCACAGTCAAGGAGGGTGCCTGCCACCTTATCCAAAGCGTCCCGGTGATCCATATAATAATAGCAACCATAATAGCAACCGCACTTCGGGGGACGGACAGTCCGTGAGGCGGTGCGGCAAGCACCAGCCACGTGGCCTGAAATACGCACACCGATCTAATTCAGTAGCGCAAGCTCATGCATGTGCTCACTTTGCCCACCTATAACCCATTGTTCTAGCTAGTTGTGTTTGATTCTTAAATTTATGATGGAGCCTATTTTTACCGAAGCAGGCTCTGAGACTGTGACAGCTGCTAGCTGCTGCTGTCGCTGCCCTCCCACCTACCCATGTCCTCGATCCTATTGAAAATGAGGCCTCTGAGTCAAAGGATGCCGCGTTTATCTGCCTACAGAACTGGGCGTTCACTAAGGGCTTTGCTTTTGTTAAAGAATCTGCTATCATAGAACAAGAGATGGGCAAGTAGTTAGACAGGCTCGAGACTAGAATTACGTGTCCCTATCAGATAATGGACGTGTTTGTATATTGTGTTCGAGGACCTTGTAAATTCCCCAATAGCTACTCATTGCATAGTACTATGGAGATAATTAACTACCTAGTCAAAAGTGATGGGGTCGGACTACGATAGTTACGGCTTATTATCTTAGTTGGCTAGGCCGGAATCACTTGAGAATAACTGAGTTATATAAGCTACTAGTTGACTAGACTAGACTATTGTCTTCAACGCGCCTCGAGCCTCTCAGGTCCTCTGGAAAGGCAAGGGGATATATTTATTACCCAAAAAGCACAAAGGGTATTCCTATGGGTGAAACTAGTTGGAGAAGAGTTACTTACCTGTGATGAACAGGGGTATGCTATAAGGGAGACATTGTTTCAGCCTGCCAACGTGCATAAGCCAAAACCTCTTTTAAGTAATAAAGATCGTGCTTTCGGGAAGGACTTTAGGAACAATATCTCGCATGCTGTAAGTTCGGAACAGCCTGTTCACAGCCGTCGGAGTGTTCTTGATAGTTGGAGCGGATGTCAACGTCGTGGATAAGAAGGGAAACACCCCGCTTTTGAGGGGGGTTGGCTAAGATCAACGGCCATGAAGTTGGTTAGTTATCAGGTTATTGGCAGATCGGCAGAATGTCAATGCATGCTGATGGCCTGACACTGCTATCATGGGCAGCGGGAAACGGGCATGAAACAGTGGCCAGGTGAAAAATCCTTTTGATCTGATAGGTGAATCGAAAATACGGCTATTTTAACCATTCCCATTTTTGCACTTCAATGCCATAAACTACAATGTACTACTTAGAATATCCTTGGAGATCAACGACTTGCACATCTTGCAGGGTTGACTAAGAGAGGGCCTGGTCTCGATTCGATTCATTAACATAGTAACTAATATAGTTATAGTTACATGTAGTTAATGTCTAAACCTTACCGCAAATGTCATTAAATCGGAAGTTATTTACAATATGGCCGTCAAGAGATTGGTTTGCGGGTGAGGGATCCGGATCTCGACGTCAAGATCTAACTGATAGGCCCTTTTAGAGAACAGGGCTGAGGAACAACATATGATTCGGTGAACTATATAGTACATATGCCCGGCCTCTAAGTACTACCATACTACATGTATACCATCGTTAGTGCCAGACTGGTACCGAAGTACATAGTGATTAATAGGCTTAGTAGGTCGTATCATAGTGATAATGAGATACGTGCTTATAGCACGGTTAAATCCTACGTATGTAATTAATAATGTAGGAACTTCCTCTCCTATGCTATGGTTGTTGTGTATTAAAAAATAGCCGTTATATGTATGGACATACGTGTACCTATATACACGTATACAATACCTATGGTATAATTATGGAAAGATGGGTGGCGCGTGTGATATATGGTATTTACGGGTTTGGGATAACATGATCCCTCATACAGGGCTTGAATCGGGGTCGAAAAATCAGGTGTAAAGAGAAATGACTAACTAATCTAGAGGATGATTTCTGAATAGACTATTACTTGTATGAATGTATATGTAGATTAGTTATATAGGGTAGATGGAGTGTGTACTGTACATGTATTAGTTCTTGTCTTCTGAATTGTCTGCGGACTGTCGATATAACGACGTATTAGCTGCTCATCCAAGCAGACACTCGCTGGGCTCCGACCCGTCCAACAAGCTGTAGCCCAGTGCTCCCCATTGGGAAGTAGCTGACTAGGTACCACAAAAGGGCGGCGAGTTGGAAGATCGAGGATAACAGCGTGAGGTAAGTCGACTGAAGCTATTCGCGAGTGATGATTAGAATACATTGACAGTACTCGAGCCATGCGCAAGCGCAAAAAGAGATAAACGGTGTCTCAAAATCCTGACAACAAAATTCCTCTGCGGAAATAGACAGGGCCACGGGTGAAGAAACGAGAAGGTCGGATAGCAAGACAAGAGCAGTATAAACAGGATAACAACCTACCCCAACTGCAAAATAGAGTGTCAATGCGATGGAACCGAAATAGGCAGCCGTGAAAGGTAGCCTTGCGCCCGAGAAGAGATGGCGGATATAGGTTAGGGGTCCCATGAGCACAGCCCATGATGCCAGAAATAACACTGAACCGACCGACCACCTATCATGAAGTTAGATAGTTCCTACTTTGTCGTCGATCCGGTCTCCCGAACGACTGCAGTGGAAAGTGAGCAAGGGAGGGAAATGTAAGGAAGAGAGTCCGAAACGCACAGAATGGCGAACTTGCGGGGTTTCAGTGTCAAGAATGGAAAGAAGAAGAAGCACAACAGGAAACAGACGGCGGCGCCAATGTTGCATCCGGCAAAGATAAGCATGCGATCCCATCGGCTTACTGCAGCATAGCCAAGAAGGATTAGTATCGGTTGCACAAAAGTAGCAACAGAAGAGTAAAGTAAAAGACACGACGACGTCATCGCAAACCACCGTCATATGCGGGCGCAGTTGCTCATCGTGCCGATGCAGGAACCTCGAGTTCGTCACCCGCACCTGCTGGTGATGCGCCCGCAGGAGGGGTCACGAGAACGGGGCCAGGAGGGGGGGGACTCACGGGCAAAGCAATGATCTTGGTCGTCCTCTTGCTCCCACCGGCTGGACGCCGCTGATGGCTCATGCGGGAGTCGCACATATCCTTCTCCGCGACCAAACGGGTTCAGAGTTTGCAGTCGTGAGAAAAAGGAGGTGGTCGAGGTCGTAGACTGCGAAGGCGCATCGGGAGTTCTCCGGGTCCAGCCTAGGGAATTCATAGAGTTGCGAAAGGAGCTAGACGTCATCTTATCGAAGGCGATCAGCAACCAAGCGCGTGGATCCTTTTAGAGGCGCAAGATCCAGGGTTCAAGAGAGAGCAACAGCCGGAAGGGGGGGAAGGGAAAGACAGAAGCAGGGCAAAAAGCCAAGTCTGGTCCGTGCAGGTGGTTGACAAGTAACGGACACGAAGCGAGTTCTTGCCAGCTGACTATTTTCCTTTGGGGAGATTCGCTTGACGGCGCACGGGACTTGCCCGCGACAAGAAGCTGCCTGGGTGGTGTGAAAAGAACCTGACGTCTTCCTAGTAGATTCCCATCGACCGAATTTAGATAATCATCTTCACTGAGAAGGGGGGGGAGAGAAAGAGAGTTAAGAGACTAAAGGACATAACTAGAGCAAAGTCAAAAGAGGAAACGGAAAAATGCCGAGCTCGACACTAAGGATGGATCGATACGATACGAGGAACCTGGGACCTGATAAGGGTCTTAGTCAGATGACATATCTATCATCTTATCATCTAATCATTCTTCTTCTCAAACTTCGATTTTCCAGCGTTGATATTCAATAATAATCTACCCTTTCATCCTCAATCATCAGGAAGAGGAAGGGGAAAAACAGGTCAAAGATGACAATGAAAGAAGCGATCAGAGTGACCATCGGCATTTGCCGCTAGGTCATAATCTGGCGCGTGGATGAGATCACAGAGGAGAACAACGGAGAAGCTCGGTATAGAACCTTACCTGGATAAGACTGACGAGTCAAGAGTATGTAGCAGAAGGACTATGATGTATCCTAGAGTGGACTTGGACTCGAATAATAATAGTTAGGATGGCGATGATGTTTTCGCTTGTTCCTTGAAGAAAGGGAGGTGGGAAGGGGGGGAACAGGAGGAAGGAGGGGTGGGATTAGAGAGATCAGAAGTTGAGGAGTTTGGGGAAAGTTCGGGATGATCGAAAATGGAAATAAGGATGGAAGAACGAACAGAGAACAGAAAACAAAAAAACAGAAAAAAAACGGTGGTAGGTACTTATCGGGGCCTCGGGACCCCTCCAGGGCCCAGTTGGGTTTAGACCGAAGATAGTTCCCAATGAGAGGGCGTGGCGGAGATCCCAACAAGAAGCCCTGATTGGTTCGTTGGATCAGACCGGGGGGTATGGCGGAACAGGGGCCATCCTGGTTCTACGGGAACCCTCCTCCCCTTGTGGTGCTACTAAAAGAATATCTCCACACCAAAAAACTCCACGAGTCCCTAATGGATGTATGAATTCTTATATGGATCTCAGGCCAAAGGAAAGGATCGACAGATTCGATGTGGTGGGGCTTAGAAAATCCACCTCAGCTCTTGATCTCTCATCGTTTGCCTCTCTCTTCAAAGGGTGTCCCCCAGAGCAGAATCAAGGAAGAGAGCTCGGCAACCGGGAGTGAGCCACCAAGGCTCCTTCCATCTGCACCTCTCCGTGGGGTGCGCAACGGCTTGGCCGAATGGGAGGACGAGACACGGCAGACGGAAGACGTATGATGAAGAGAATGAGGCACAGAGAACGGAGGACGGAAGATAAACGAGGGAAGATGGGAAAATGGGGGATGGGGTTCGAAAAGGGGATTCTATCAGTGATCATACTTGGTAGTCTCCTCCATGAGAGTCTAACATCCCTCCGGAGTCGAACGATCTCCTCCGCTCTTGCGACAAGGCTCGGCAGGGTCTCTGTGGGAAAGCTTTGAAGCGTGTTGGTGAGCTTTGACTCTTTGAATAGCTCAGAGAAAGGAGCTGATTCGGAACTAAACTCCTGGTCAATGGACGTCTGACGTCTCACCCCCGCATTCGGACCGGAGAGGCCTCGAAAGAGGGAGTGCTCCGTCGGAGGTATATTAGTATCCAAACGAATACATATATATAGCACGTCATGCTATGTATACGTGCATCATCATAATAACAGTGATATATACTGTACCAGACATATATAGGCATCCAAAAAAAAAAAAAAAATTACTGTAATGAATTGTGCCAGGTCGTCGGATCGTTGTCGCATACCTAATCTATACCGGTATTTACAAAGTAATATATGTAGGTGTTCTATGTATAATATAGTTTAACCAAAGTACCCATACCATACAAACTAACTATGGTTCTTGGCGAGATCGATGGAGGTGAGATGGCTGAGATGAACAGCTCGAATGTTAATGAGACACAACAGATGTCACGGCCACATTTAAACTGACCCATCGTCAACCCCAGAGCTTAGTACGTATGCAGCCACGGTTCTCTTTCCAGTCTACGCACCTTGATATTCATGGGTGGGTTGGATCACCGTAGCAGGGAGGTATTCGGTTTCAGATCCTAGCTCTGCCCTTGAACCTGACAATGCGACACTGGCCAGCTGCTTACTCGCCAGGCCGCACAAAATCCTTCACCAAAGAATGTTTTTAGAGACGGGAAACCCCGCAAAAGTCTGTCGCAAGGGACGTATGGAGGAGGTATTAGGCCGTCTCCGTGTTTCTGCTCCTGCCTAGCCCATATATAGCACCTACATAAGGTACTAATGAAGTTCTCCGTCATATATGCAGGCCACATCCTAATGGGCATGCTTGGGATCTGACTCGGTTGACGGACGGACTGCTGCGGATTCCTGTACGACTTGGATGAATAGATGCAGATCATGCCTCTGGCGGAGTCGGGGATTTCCTGGCATGGTGTTCGGCTTAGAGGAGGATAGTAGAGGACAACACCAGCATCGAAGCGGGAGCTTGATAATCAGCTTCTCTTGCTTTCCCTACATCCATAGCTTCAACCGTCAACGATCGTACTACGGGGCCAATGCAGGGACCCCGGCCTTGTCTCAATTCCCCGAGCAAGGCAGATCTTCCCATGATTGGTGTCGTAGAATGGCTCGTCACGGCGGCGGGTCGGTTAGTTTGGTCCCCGACGCCGGCAAGCGGACAGATATTCGCTTATGGAGGTGCATCAATTGGAAAAGGGTGGTTGTCTGTCAATTGAAGTTGGCGCGGGGAGTCTATCTGTAGAGTACTGTGGCATATTATTAGAATCGAGTAATATCAAATCCTATTATATGCATGGATATTCCTATACATCTACCTAGAAGCGCGATGTATGTTTCGGATGGAGGCTTTGTGTGTATGCAGTGTGTCGAATAGAAGATATAGTTGTTTCTTTTGTACTAGTAATAATTTATAGAGGGTTAGGATTTTATTTCAAATTAATCGATTATCTCGATTATCGGATTGTACCGGGGGTGGGAAGGGGAGTACTACATAGTACAGAGTCCTTATCCGTACTACTCAATTGAGAAGTAAATAGTAAATTGACAGGTAGTGACCTAGGTACATGGACCTCGGTACTGTATACTTACTATACATCAGGAGATATGTACATGTACACATGTACATACTAATGTAGAACAACAACCAAGGACAAGGCTAAGAATAATAAGAAAATAGAGTACCGAGGATCCGCCCCTACGTACCGAACTCCTCAGTCTATGTAACCCCACTGCTTCATCCCGACTGGACGACTTCGCGGACTGAAGAATGCACGAGACCCACAATTTGAACGGTGGCTGTTCCAGGGACGCGATCAGGTCACAGCATGATGCAGAGATGCAGTGGATACTAAGGTCTGGTAACTGGTTTATCAGTAGCTCTGGGGATGGGCCGTAGCGATGCCAGAGCTGTGGGACGGGAAGCTCCATTGTGGCGTTCACCCAACCGCCATTGTTATTCGATCGGGGAAAAAAAAGAGGAAACTGAGGATTAAATTTAGAAAAAGAGTAAAGGAAAAGGAAAAAGGAAAAAAAAAAAGGTTAAAATCAGAATCAACCTGGGGGGAAGCAAGACTGAAAAGAAAAGCTTGCATCCCTTCAGACATAAAACCGATTCGGATCGAATCAATTCCGAACCTGCCGGCTTATTACCTAGTGGGCGGCTCTGTGCGTCGCCTGAGGCTAGAAACACGAGAGACATTCGACCTAGAGAGACGCCGGTGCGTGTGGATGGCGCCCGATACCAGTATTTATTATTAATGAATAAGGCTAGCTAAAGGAAAAGTTGGGTCAAGTTGTATCGTCCCGTCGATTTCAAGTTTATTAGTGCCTATATAAGTTAAATCGAATGGTACCAGCGATATATGTAGCCATCTAGTTTTCGTATTCTTTATTCTTTGTCTCTTCTTCCTCTTTCACTAAACCACTGCTCTGGTCTGACATTTTCCGCCAGCCGTCCGAGCGTGTTTCTCTAAGGGATACGCGAGTTTCTGGTGGCTCTGTCGATCGGCCCCCTGGTCGACTCTAGGTATCTTGAACAGCTATAGGCGGAATATATCTATATGCATATGGATGTCTGTCCTATAGCATACTTTATCAACATGATAGCATAAAGTAATTAAGTTCTGTTGTACGAACCGGGTGGACTCCACATTCTATACATATATCATATGTATCTGTCCATCATGTATGCACATCCGTTCATTGATACTATCGTACTAGCTGGTGCATTACTGGCGCAGCGGCAGCTGCAGGTGTCACTTGAAGCCCATGTGCCGCTGCAGTGTGCAGGTGCTCAACTCCAGCGCGCTCAGACGGTGTGGTGGCTTTGCCTGCAGCCCAGCCGGTCCTCCACCGTTCCGATCAGCTTGAAGGATTCTCCTATCTGTATGCCGGATGCAGATCGATCTAATCTATAACCGGGAGGATCGATCAGGCAGAACCGAATGGGTTGGAGCTCTCTTCGCCACTCCCAAATTTGTCCATGAATGATTATTATAATAAATCGATCTCTCAATCAATATATCAATCTTTGGAGCATCGTCATACTTGATTCTATTGGCATTCACTCTTCTAAAGGAGAAAAAAAAAAAAGGTGATCCGCCGTGAGGGAAAATCGAGGATGATGGCGCGGTAGGGATGGCTTCGCCTATTCACTAGCAGCTGCAGCAGTATCTTCCCCTCCACGGTTTGGGAGCTGCATCGTCCTGCATTCTGACTAGGATGATAATCATCAATGGGATCCCACATCGCTTCGCAGAAAGTGACGTATTTGCCGTATAGATACCATGCACGGATGTGTGTAATCTTACTACCCTAATTCTGTGATGCTACTTTTAAGATCGACCGTATCATACCGTAAGAAGCAGAAGAACAATAATGGGGTTCTAAAGGCTTCCATACCGCTTTGCATCCTGTCGTCTTCCTTTCCCGCCCTTCTCACGCTGTGAGGTCACCGTCAGAGATCTTTCGCAGATGCATATGATGCCTTGGCTTCTTGAGACCTCAGTGTCAACCTCGCGCAATTAGCCAGAGACGATTTGTCTTTATGAGTCATACTTGCCAGAAGCAGACAGGTGAAGGTCAAGCTGCCTGTCCATGGGATGCTTCTGGTATACATGTTAGGGCTGTACGACCAACCTATGATACCATCTTCTTCCAACCCTCCCCCCCCCCCTCCATGATTTCGTTTCCTTGATCTACCGACATACTTGGTGATCTCACACCTTTTTTGACCCTTCTCTAGTCAGAAACATTATCACACACCCTCCCGGTTCCCCTTCGTGAGGACCTTTCCTTTTCCTCCACCTTGCAGCTCATCACGCCACTATTGGGGGAGGACAGAACTAGTAGCGTCACGGACTTCCCACACCTCTCTCTGCCCCCTCCTTCACCCGCTTTTTTCTTTTACCCCATCATAATGAGAATGAGAAGGGGACTGAAACAGAACCAGGGAGGAGGAAAAAAAAAAAAAAGAGAATAGAAAAAGAAAAAGAAACAAGAAAAAACGAAAAGAAAGGGGGTTAGAGAGAAGAAACCGGAATGGCCCAATCCCCTCGATGTAGAAGATCAAACTCCATAGCTATAGATGACAATGACACACACGGTTTCTTACATGAGAAGCTCCAAACATCTGATGAGACACACCCACCAGTACGAGAAAGGGATAATGATAAAAAAAGAAAATGAAGCGGCCGATCTCTCGAAGCGAACCCTGCATGACCAGGCCGCGCCTGGTCCCTCTCTGGCTGTCTCGATATCGGTCAAATAAGAGATGCAGAAGGACGCGCCATAAATTGAACCATCCCCCAAACTCCTTCACGGATCTGCTTTGATTTTCGTCTTGCTTGCCGATCGAAGGATTGACCGAACGGACGAACGAGCGAAGCTGATTCCCTTGTATCTTTTCTAGTACTATACCTACCGACCACTCCCCCCCCAATATCCGCATCCCGCATCGGCCGCGTGCCGGATCAGGTCTCCGCCTGTCGGTTCTCTTCTATGATTCGTGAGGGCAGTTAATGTGTCATTGAAATTTTTTTTTTATTCTTCGCTCCTTTTGCATCGCTTCCCTCTTTGACTTGCGATCAAAAGGAAAGAAGAAGAAAAAAGAAGAGAGATCCCTCACATCAGCGTTTAACGCCGAAGCCGATTCATCCCCTGATTTGCGACCGGACATTGTCCTCCAATCCTTACATCCTACTAATAATAGCCCACCGATTGTTGATCGACATCTGAACCACGAACCCAGAGACAAGCTAATAGGCAAGGACTCAGTCCATCATCTGCATCATTTATCTTCTACTAGAGATACATCCCGACTGGTCCACTCAGGAAGAACGATAAAAGACAACGCCACACACAACCAGACAAGGTTGGACGGGCCGAGACATTAGACATATCGAGAGAAGTCCATCGCAGATTAGTTGATCAGGGATCCAGATCGATCGATTCCTCTCGGGCGGCTGGAGTCAAATTAGTAGGTATGTCCGTCCCCCTCGATTCTTTCTCTTCTTTATAAATCCCCAGCTTGGGACTATCCCGCCTTGCTCTGCTCCTGGAAAGTCAGAGGGCTCGCCACGTGTGGATATGCGCATGTGTATGTAATGCGTGTGGAAAGTGGGACGAGGCTCCGAGGATATGTCCCATGCATCCATTTGCATCCTACGCGGTTCGGTTCACTGATGGACGGTACTAGAGGGGGTTGAGGTTCAGCCCTATCTCTCAGCCTATCCGTCCGCTCTACCTCCCTTAGGGCTGGGCTCTTCTACTACCGATCTCTCGAGAGAGCGTCCATCTTGATTGACTCGTTCTCCATCGGGAGAAGGAGGAAATCTATTTATCTTCTCCAGGATATTATTTCCTGTTCTCTGGGGTAAGTTCAAGGACCTTTTCCTCCTTTTTTTTTTTTTTTTTTTTTAAAAAAATTGATGGGTTTCGATGCCTCGTCTGGGATCATCTCCTTTTGCCCCTCTGCGGTTAGGACCCTGTTGGTTTAAATAATCTCTCCCATCCAACCAACTTCGTTAGAAGAGGGGAAACTCATATTGGAGCAACTCCGACGGGACCCGCTTCTGATAGGATCCTCGTTGATTGTCAGTGGATAGACTTGGAGACACGCCACTTGGCTCTCCGGGTTGATTTATTATCCGTTTCATCCGGGGCTCCAGTTTACTGGTCGAGTCATCTCCAGTAGTTCCTTACATAGGGGGGGGGCCCTGATGCAACGCGATGAGAGAAGAGAAGGGCTTGACAGGTCGCTTGGTTGAGGAGGGAAAAAAAAGCAAAAGAAAAGCAATAGAAAAGAAAAGAAAAGGAAAGGAAAAAAAAAAAAGAAAAGAAAAAGAAGAAGTCCCCTGATGGAGGGAGAAAGGGCTTTTTATTCTTTTTCTTTTCCTTGTCCTTTTTCTCATTTTTCATTTTTCATTTTTCATTGATGGAGCAAAGCCAGAAAGAAAGAAAACCGGGGCTCACCGCCTTTCCGGTTGTTGCCTTTATTTCTTTCTTCTCTACATCGAAGTCTTTTTTTTTCGATTTGCAAAAAATAATTTCTCGCTAGTCAAATCCAGCCTGCCTTCAAGAAAATCAACAAAAGAAAAGGGACAAGAAAGAATCCCCCGATCTCTCCGGGATCCTGATCTGGTTATTCTTCTCCTTTCTCTGCTTCCCTTCCTTTCTCCCTTGACTTTCCTACCTGCTGGTGTGGCAGTAAACAAAAGTGTTTTCCCCATCGTCGGTTTCAAGCCCGGCCGTTCCTTTCCCCTTCCCGTTAAGTCCGTCTCGTCTCGCCCTCCCTCGGTCTCGCTTCCTCTTCCTCTCGTCTCTTCGCCTGCCTCTTTGCCTCTTCGCTTCCCTCCTCTTTCTCCTCCTCCTCCTCCTCCTCCCCCGCTCTCATTCTGGTCTTATTACTCACCTCGCCTTCGACCTATACGCAGGACGTCGAGCGACTGACTTCGCCCCCCCCCCCATCCCACAGCTCGGGACTGTCCAGCAATTGCTTGAGACTGTGGTCGCATTCCTTCGACCGATTTAGAACTCCTCGGATCCGCCATCTCCTCCTTAAACGGGAACGGCCATCTTTCCCTGACCCAATAAAATCCTCCATCCAAAGAAGTCGGGTGTCTCTGTTAAAGTCAGAGATCTATTGAAACCGGTCTCTACTTGGTTGTGCGTCCAATCTTTGATCTAAACCTTGTGTTCCCTTTCCCCCACAATGCCTTTCCGATGTGAGAAGAAGAATGGCCCCTCCCTCTTTTTAAATTTCCAAGAATTGCCAGGCAGTGTATCTCCTCCGTGCCTAGAGCTCTGATCATATCGGGGCTTCGAGGGGTCCTGTGGAAGAGGATCTTTGCGATCAACGGTGACCTCAATGGCAAAAGACCATGCCGCACGGGATTTGCGCACTGCTTGTGGCGGCATTGCAGGCCATGGGGGGTTTACTTCTTTTTTTTTAACGCTTTTGCTTCCTCATTGGTTCCTAGCTCGCTACGGATAATACTAATTGAATTCAGACACAGAAGGGAAATAATATACCTGTTTTGGCTGGCCCATCCATATCCTCATTCGTTGACTTGCTTCGGTATCTTCATCTTCGCGACAAATTCACAGCAGACGTGGCGCCTCGCCGAATCCAGTTGCAGTGAAGAATTCTTCCCGGTCTGCAGCCATAAACTTGTCCTATCTCCCCATACCGCTAATCACCGGCTTCGGTTCACCGGGAAAACCTGGTCTGTGGCAAAAATTGTGTTTGGTGGCGTTCTCCTGCGGATCGCAACCCTGTGGCGCAGTCAGAGACTTGTCGCAATTGATCGAGGCGAAAAGGTGTTCTCGGACGCCTTAAGTATCGCTGATCATTGGCACGGTACACCCTTGATTCCCTCTTCTGCCTCACACTGCTTCCATCAGTTTCCTACGATGAAACCGAGTATGCGCTTATACTTCTAACGTATTTAGCATCCCGTCGACGTCCGACCGCCCCCGTTGCGCTAAAGCCACGATTCACTAGGGTTGCCTGATTTCTGAACGCGGCTTGCCTCATTAACCGCGTCCCCGATTGCGCCACCCAAGGCTGGAATATGGCCGAGGCTGGCACTGCGGGATACATAAAAAGTGAACCACAGGACCACGGCAACAACCAAAACCAATTTATGATGGCCCAGGCAGGCTATCCCATGACGAGCCAGCAGTTTGATGGCCACTTTGGAGGGCCGGGAGGAAGTGAGGGAGTCGATCCCTCTGACTTGACCGTGCCAGGCGGTATCTTCATTCCTTACTCATTCAACTCTCAACAGAGCCTTTCGGCGGGCTTTAACATGGGGAATTCGAGTATCGAGACCGATGACCTGCTCGCTCTAGAAATTAATGGCCAAAACGGCATGTCGCGTCCCGACGGCTTCGGCTATCTCCAAGACCAGCGCCAACCGGCTGGCTTATCGATGAATCACCAGAATCAAATGGCGCATATATATTCGCATACTCCAGATGGTGCCCCGATCTCGAGCCCGTTTCTCCATGATAGTCTGAATTACGACCATTACCAAACAATGAACCAACACACCGCCGGGTCGCATCTCCACAATGTCAACACCCATTTGGACCATAACTACGTGAACATGAAAGGACGGCCGAGTTTGCAGGCCATCGACCGTTCATCCTCTGACCCCAGGAGTCCAATGACGCCGAAGACCCCTGGTGTCGGTGCTCTTAACCTCGGTACCCCGGAGTCGGGCAGCTTTCCATCCCAACCGATTCGTACAACTGGCCTACAGCATCGTCACCAAAAGACCTTGTCCAACCAGTGGGACGGAATGCCTGGCAGCGCTCACTCCTTTGTGGAGTCACCGATCTCTTCGCCGGGTCATCCATCTCACCACGCGGGGATTTCGGAGATCCTGAAGTCTGGTAAGCATGCTTCGTTACCGGCTAAGGTGGACGCACAGAGCGCGCAGGCGCTTGAGTCGCAAGAGGCGAAGCGACGAAGACGGCGTGCCTCGCATAATTTGGTTGAGCGCCGGCGACGCGATAACATCAATGAGCGAATCCACGACCTTTCCCACCTTGTTCCCCAGCACCGGCTAGAGGATGATAAAGTACGCAAGCAACTCTTAAATAACTCAGCCTTGTCTCCCACCGGCAATAGCTCAAGCATGAGTCCGACGAATGCTGCAACTTCTCTACTTGCTGGTGGCAACGGCCGTCGAGCCACTGCGGGTAATATTGCCATAGGTCTCACGATCGAAGAAAAGGAGAAAGGCCCCAACAAAGGGGATATCTTGAATGGGGCCGTGGGGTGGATGAGAGACCTCATGTGGGCTCTCCACATCAAGTTACAGCAAGAATCCGAGCTGGAGGACTTAATCGCTCGACTAGGCGGTCAGTGGCCGTTTGAGCGGTCCGAAGAGGAGAACCGGATGCGGACCGAGCTCCTTGACTCGATGGACAAGAACGATCCAACAACATTTGCGTACAGCCGAGGGCCGGGCAGCGGACTGCGGGTGCCTAAACACACCAATCTGGCGGGTGAGCCGCTCCAGTCCACCGGCAATCAGAGCCCACAGAGCCTGAGTCCGGCATACCATAGTGGTGGAAGCGGGAGTAACAGCGGCGGACAGGCTCAGATCTGGAATAGCTCGGGTCACACAGGGATCATTCTGAAAGAAGAAGATGAATATTCGATGGAGATGAACTAGGCGAGAACGCATTTCTTCACCGATCTATTGTCATGACAGAATGCATTCACGGCGTCAAGCGGAGGGCTGACTTGGGCGTACATGGAAGGCCTTATACTAGGTGGTTTTTTCTTTTTTTCAAGTTTTCTTTTTATAATCTCCGTTGCCTTTTCTAATATTCACTTGCAATCCTTCAGCCTTCTCACTTGCTTTTCTTCCCGTGTCTTTATATTGCTGTTTCGTATACATCCCATCATCTTCCATGATTTCACACCGGTCATTGTCGTTGTCATTTTCCGTTGGTTGGTCGGTCTTTGTCTCCTGGGATGCACATGCAGACACATGACGGGGGCTGAGGTATTTGTCTTTTAACTTTGACTGTCTTCCGTCTTCGTCTTGTTCTTTGGGATACATGTCCATAATGATCTCTATATTACTTGATACCATTGTCTTACGCACGTTCTGTCTGTTTATGCGTGCCTTGGTTCTCCTTCCTTTTCTCTTTCTTTCTACATGCGTCAAACTTATTACTACCTAGTACCTAACTCCTGCCACAATCTATGAAGGAATGAAGGCTAATCTGATGTATCCACGCCGTTCATCTACTTGAGGCTTGACCCTGTCTCATCAACTACTCGTGTGTCGTACATATGTCTCCTGTCATTTTTGTATGTATGCCAATATGGATATGACATTCAAGCTAGCCTTGGCTCAATACGATTTCTGCTTCTGGCGCGATTCGTGGTGATTTCACTTGTTTGCGGGCTCACCGCGGACGGCGCGGAGGGTTCGATAGATTCATCTATCTCTCCATGCGGGGCGTAGGAATTAAAGTATGATAACAATGTAGTAGAGGAACCTTCTATAACTGCGAATCTATATCCAATAATCTTTTGTTATCATTTGCAGTGTGGTTTGACTGGTTGGTCTTGTTTTAATAATTATGTACCACGTTTTTACTGTCATTCGATATGAATCATACCTAAACCATTCGGCATCATTTACTCATTCACAGGTTGTACCATACCATATGTATAGCTTTTGTTAAAATACATGTGTGATATCGTAGGAAAAGGGAAGCTCAAATCAATGATTCAGCCATAATTCCCTACTCTGCCCAGATATTAATGAACTATTTCCAAATTTTCAAATAATAATATTTTAGGTAATGAATGAGGTACCTAAATACTATACTATATACTTCCCTACCCTGTGTAATAAGCAATGTGTGGTTCTATGGAGTACTGTCTTGGGAACCACCTATGTATGTATGCTTTTACTTAGAGGATAGTAAGTATGGAGCTTCTTTCTCGATCATTGTATCTCCTAGTTTAGTTTTAGCTGTCTCTGAACAGCTCACTATGTAAGTTTGATAAGAAGACGAGAGAATAATACGGAAGGGGGGGAAAAAAAAAGGTGGTGGATAATGATAGTTAATGATAATTAGAATACTAGATCAGTAGACAGTGTATATAAGATATATATATTATAAAGAAGAAATAAGCTAAAAGGGCAGAGAACAGCGGAACTTGAAGGAGGCATGGAATGTAGTGGTGGTGTCAATTGAAATGCATATCATAAATTAAACAATTAGGTAGGTAGGTAGGTAAGTATTATTGTATGATACAAGCGTAAGGGAGGTCGGTTAGGCGGTTCAGCCGTGGAAGATTTCTGTTGGATATGATTACTATTCATGTTGTTGTTCGGTTGTCGCAGGCATGAACGCGAGTGGCTCTTCTCCTTTTTCTATTATATTTTTTTGGTTTTTTCAACAGTAAGTGAAAACGATGTTGTGGCAATTCCAGGTTTTGTTGATTCCAAAAGTTTTTTTTTTCGTCGTTCGTCTTGCGGTCTATTCCTTTATTGGTTTATACTCTCCACCAATCGCGTCATGTACATCCCGACGATGAGTCGCAGAAAAAAAAAAAAAAAAGACCAGTGTTTATTTTATCGCTTTTAATCTCCTCGCGCTTTTCGGAAGAAGTCCATCACCCCGGTGAACACGACGAGAAGGATGCCCCCTCCCGGACCTAGTCGGAGAACCTTGGGTAGGAAACCCTTGTAGAGCGCGCCGAAACCCTCTTCTTTCATCACCGTGGCGACTGCCGGCCACGCCCAGTTGTATTTCGGTGCTTGGCCCGAAACCTTGGGGCTGTTCTGGATGCGGGACTTGACAACGTCCATGGGGGTGTTGAGAATCGTTCCGGCAGTACCGCCTATGGTGCCTGCAATCAGATCGTTCCGGGTTTGCTGTGCTTTGTTCCCGGGATCCGCCTTGGGTAGCTGTGCGCGAACTTGGAAGATGCATCCAAAGTAACCCCCATTCCAGAGAATATGGCGCCACAGGGTCGACTCGAGGCCATTATATAGGGCGAGTGGCCCTTCGTGTCTGATGATCTTGGTTACTACGTCGATCATCCCGTTGTATTTGCCGGCAGAGGCGCGATCCTGCAGGCGGATTTTGACCAGCTCGAAGGGAACAACGACAAATGCCTCTGTCGCACCAGCAGTAGCCCCGGTTAGGATCGCTAAAGGCTGAGTTTGTTTCTCCACGCCGAAAAGGCTGCGGTAAAATGTGCCCCAGCTATCATTAGCGGCAAACTTGGTAGCCCGCTTAGGAGCCTCCATCATGATGGGTGCGGTGATGCCCCGGTACAGTCGAGAGGCACTGTAAATTTCGAGACACTCTCAGCAAGTGTAGCTCCTTTCATAGTAGGATTCTTCGCTAGATAGGCCCTACCCTTCCTTCTGGACGATCTTGCGGAAACAGTCAAACATGCCTTTATATGCCTCCTCTCCGCTTCCGGCACCTTTCTGTAGCTGACTATTAACGGTTCGTATCCAATATTAGTTGAGATATATTGCACAATGCGACGATAGGGCTAGAGATTCATTCGTACACTCTCGTCTTCACCACGTCCAACGGGTACCTAAATATCCAAATGGTCAACCATGCGATCGAGAGGAGCAAAGCAGGTGCGAAATGCGAGCGGAATACTAATGAATAGAGGACGACGCTACATTACAAGAATCTGGTAGGAAAGGATTAGCAGGATTGATCCATGGGTGAGATGATGCGACATGAACACTCACTTCAGACACACCGGCAACTGCACCGGCGGCGAATTGATATATAAATGGTAAGGGTTTTGCGTCGTTTGACATGTTGGCTGGTGTGAAGGTGAGTCTTGTAAGGTAGTAGTAATAATGATGAATTACGACTAGAAATACGTATATGATGAGTACTTGAGAGATCAACTCACAAACGTGGTTTATGGCGTCGTTCTATGTTGGACATCCATAGGTAATCTTTCATTCACACCGGCCGGTTCTGTAAAGGATGGCTCACGTGCTCCAAAATGGTCTTCACCGAGCCCTCGGACCGGGACCAATCAGGTTTTCTAAACGTACCGGCGGTCACTTTGATCAACTTTTCAACTTTTCAGCTCGGCTCACAAGTTCCTTCCGAGACCTCACCGCTTCGCTTAACTGCTACGTAATCTGTGGGAGTTACAGACTTACATATAGAATGTGAGGAGGACCTGTGAAATAGAGGCCGAAAATGACCGCTACTGAGGCCATTTACGGCGTCATTTCCGCCTGCCCTCTCAGCAGCGAGCCGCTGCTTTAACAGCTTACCACGTGACTTAGAGGCAGTTATTCTGCACCCGCCAAGGTATGGTTTATCATCTTCCCGACTAGTGTTAACGCTCTCGCACCGAGCACTTCGAGTACTCTCGCACCTCAGCGAGCCTCAGCGAGAGGCCTCTCTCCGTTTCAACTCACGATCGAACCGCCGCCGAAATGGCCTCCTTCGCTGCCGGATCCAGCTCCCATCCAATTTCGACCGGCCTGCTCAGGCGCCGTATATAATGCCATCCTCTCCTCCCACCCGTCGTTCCCTCCTTCCACCATCTCACCGGCATCGTTCCTCGACTCTCCCCTTTCCCATCTCTGAGCCAAACGAGGCGAGGACTACTTCCAGGACACTATCCCCTTTTACTCATACTTAGATCTTGTTTTCACAATGGTGCCAATCCCCCTTCCCCCTGCTAATCCCAATGAACACCAGTACTGGACCGACCCCATTCTCTACGGAGAAACTCGAGCCAGACTAGAACATTTCCGAAGCCTAGGGTGCTCCCCCCAAACTACCAGCCGAAGACCCTCGAAGCTCTTGCAGTTGTCGAACGATACTGGCGAAGGTAGGCCCATCTATGCTCGCCATATGCTGGGGATGGTTCAATATTCACTTACTCCCAACAGATATTGCATCCAGTCGAAAGAAGACTATGTGGAGTATCTACTCTCGGAGGACAAAGCGATTTACATGAACTTTTTTGATTGGGTGTACAAGGCCTCAGGAGAGAAAACTCTTCAGACGTATGATGAATACTGGCGACGCCTTTGTCAATATTTTGGCCTTTTCGCTCGGCGCCGCGTGAATGATGATGTCCGTCAACAGATGCGACGAGGATGCTGGCCATTCTCTGATCCCTACACATACAATACTAATTCAGGCAATAGTTTCTTGACCATGCATTTCCTGCCGAACGCAGGATCTCCAGGCGTATGAAGAAGAAGAGCACACTGGATGTAGATGTCTTTTGCATCATCTACCGCCATCACTGGGTACATTCAAGATTTTTTCGTCACGGAAGCATGATCATTCAACTAGCCACAATCAATCTCTGGTCGTCCATCACAGGCACTCGGCCGGGCGTGCTACTTCCGCAGAAAGCTGCCACTCCGGCTTCCAACTCGTCTCTAGGCAAACGCAAACGGGACCTGACTTTTCAGAGCGACATTCCCACATACGTTTCTTTAGACGATCTCCCAAAAACCAGTGCTGGCAACAGTCAACAGGCCTGATTGAAGGTAGGCCTGCCGTCAGGCCGACCAGTCAGGTTACCTGCCCTACCTCAGGCCAGGCCTGATTGGCCTGACGTTCGGACTCAGGT
>JAHQZX020002622.1:0-42685 GCA_019804575.2 Pseudotulostoma volvatum | reverse complement strand
TCACTACTTCATGGACACTAAGCTTAGTTAAGTTAGAGGTGTGGCAGGAAGATAATTGGTGTGGCAGGAAGACAATTAGTGTGGCAGGAATATAATTGGTGTGGCTATACCACTACCCTAAATATATATACATAGGTGCGTCTGGTCCACTGCCCTGTTTGCCAGGTCGGTAAGGCAGCGCGAAGTCATATCGGCTCGGCATAGCAGCCCATCACATTTCCCGCTCACTCAATCGTCGTGAAGCAGTAGAATACTTCAGGTTCTTATGCTCACTCGAGCGTGTTCTTCATGAGGGCGACTTGTTAGAAGACGCTGTCACCTCTGCAAGGTCGGGAGCCCTAGCTGCTTTTGGAAAAGATCATGTTTTTCTGGAACGTAAGCTTTATAATAATATAGAGAAAAGAAATTAGGCTCACTTTATCTCGAGACACTTGTATCGTCCCAGTTTAGATCTTGGGTAATAGGTTATAACTATGGAAACTATTTGATTGTGACTGTAAGGTGCAATATAAGCATCAGAAATCAAAGTAGTAGAAATGGCACCGTCACAATGCCTTAAGCACAATGCCGTCTTTGATAGTCACACAGCCCTTCGATTAGCGAAGTACTTAAGATATGGTAAGTGCTCGAGGGGCTTGGGTGAATTCCCCATGCAAAAGGATAACTAAAATGAAATAACCAATAGCCACGCCTCCAGAGAATGCTAGCACGGTGGAGTTCCCCGAGTGCGATAGCAGCCCAGTTGAACATACAGTGATCAAAGAAATCACCAGGATTGAAATTGCATGTCAATGCACAATTACGCATTGCTTGTGGCGAAAGCTTGTTTGATCTTGACTTAATCCGGGCTAGGATTTTACAGTCAGGAGCTGCAATCCAATGCCGCATCGCGATAGACAGAGATACCACCATGTGGCTAGTTTATCTTGAACCCGATAGGTCCTATTTATTCCACTAACTTCTTATTCTAGCCTCTCACCCTGACGGTAGAAAAATTGGAGGCGTGTAGATTGCCGGCCGGCGATGGAGGGTATTTAGATTATAGTGATTGTTTCTAGGGAGCTTCGATAAATCGACCCATTCTAGCTAGGTATGATTCTCTCTTGCTCAAATGCACCATCTAGGGGCATAACTTTACAACAGCTCGACAGAAGGCAGTGCAAGCATTAGAGGAACTTCGTGTGTCTGAGGTGTTCAAACGAATACATCGTTCCGGATACAACTCTTGAACATTCAGTATCAGCGATACCCCCGGACTTCTTGTCCTAAGCGACCTCCGAGACAGAGCTTAATAAAAGTTTCTGCAGTCTCTTGCGGATGCTATGCTGAATAGGACTAAAATCACAGGGCAAACAGTGCGTTGCTAATAATCTCCATTAACCCCATGCCTTGTTCTCTTCCTCATCACCTGCCTGTTAATATCATACTGCGTCCTACATATGAGGGATCTATTGGTCATGTAACACTGTAGCGGAAGCCCCCAGGACACGAGAGGCGATATTGGTTCTATTTGGCTGAAAAATAGGTGGAGACCTTGATACCGCCAAGTCATGCTCCGAAGGATGGAGAAGCATATTTTTGAATTATGGACTTAGGGAGTTTGTGAAAGCAGCCAGGCCTCATGAAAGGTCACTTATATATTGGTACAGATACAACTTGGAGAGACGGCCAAAAATCACTCTGGGCGCGCTTGGACTAGTTAGAGCCCTAAGCTTTCTTCGGCAGTGATGCTATGTGTGGGGCACCGTATGCACAGTAGTTAATTGGCTTTCGCACCTAAGACACGGGCCTTTCCCATCCCCCTTTTATGATTCCACAATACGTACTGATGGGGTGCAGAGTTTATTTTCTTTTTCCTCTGCCATCTCTGCTCCTTTTCTTCCTTTCTTTACAAGGAGATAGGGAAAGAAGGCAAGCAAGCAAGACAAAAAAGAGGGGGCGGAAGGCGGACATACAAGAATCGTTGATATTATGGATTAAAAAATATCAATAACTTATTAGAACGCGAAAATCTGATGGCCGTTCGAATTTTAATTTAAAATCGGGAATATTAATTTTCATTACATCTGAAATATACATGGCACGTGGTACATAGTAGATAAAAAATCCATAAAGCTCAATGTACCCTACCAGTGATATGCTAATTCAATGTCAATTTTACAGAAGAGCCATGAGGCATACCAAAGCAATGAGGAAACCAGCAAGGGGCGGTTTATCGTGTGAAGCGGCTCCTGTGAAGAGTGGTTGGCTGGCCGAGGCCGAGGCCGAAGAAGGCCGCACGGTGACGGAGGATGGGCTGAGAGTAGCGGGGGTAGACTCGAGCTCGACTGAGATTGCGCCTGCAGGATGAGTTATGACTGAAGTAGGGTGAATTTCAGCTGAAGCAAGATAAGTTTCGACAGACAAAGGCTGAGTTCCAATCCAGGGAGCTGGGGAAGTCTCAATCGGAGCAGGATGAGCTACAACTGAAGTAGGTTGAGTTTCAGCTGGAGCAGGATAAGTTTTGACCGATGTAAGGAGAGTTTCAACCGAAGCGGAGTAGGTTTCGACCGGAGCTTGCGGAGCCGTTGGGAGAGTGGGCGCTGGAGGGGTGTTGGTGATCGGAGCAATAATTGGCGCTACTGTACTTGGGACAACAATGGGGACAACAGATGTCTGTATTCGAGAAACCGTGCTGGTTTGCGTGAGAATAACTACAATCGTTGATGACTCTGAAACGGATATCTTAGTAATGACTGTCGAAACATTAGTTCGACTTTAGATGGAGGGCCCAAAGACGGAGTCAATTACCTGGGCAAGTAGTGGTCAGGTAGGTGGTCGTCAGAGTGATGGACTTCGTGACAAGCACTGTCGTCCCAGTCTGAACAGGCAGAGGGATCACGGTTGGGCAAATCGTGGTTTCGATGCGAGTGATGGTACTGGTCTGGGTAACGGGGACAACAATGGTCTTCGTTCCAGAGGTGAGAGTCGAGCTCGTCACTGTAAAGATATTAGTCTGCAATTATTTACAACACGGGATTGCTATTACCCGGGCAAGTTGTTGTAACAATGGTAGTGGTTATGGTGATAAGGCTAGTGGTCTCATGAGGTGGTCTTGGGTGAATTGGAGTTGAATAAGGCCACTTGGAATATGTTGGTTCCTCAGAACTTGTGCTCTCTGGGGCGGTCGTGGAAGTTGACGTTGAATAAGTCGGCTTGGGCTGCGTCGGCATTTCCAGAGAAGTCTCCGAGTGAGCTGGTTTGGAGTAAGTTGGCTCCCAAGTATAAGTCACCGTCAGGCTGCTTGTTGGGTAAGTTGGCTTCTCGGAATAGCTAGTCTCCCCGTAGCTTTCCGTAGGAGATGGCTGTCCCGAGCTCTTAGTCTCGAGTCCGGATGGTGGATAAGGTGCATAGCTCAGTGAAGGAAGGCTGACATGCGCAGATTCGGAGGACTGCGGTGGTTCGTTGGGATAATTGCTTTCAACGATTGATTCCCCTTGTTCTTGGCCACGTCCTTGAATAATTCCGCCAAAGGCATGGCTGACAACAAGCAGCAGCAAAGATACAGAAGCTTTGACCATCGTGCGAGTAGACAAGATAATGAGCTAAGATTATTGCTAACAAGGACCACTTGGATGTGGAATAGACAAATGAATGTATCCGGTGAATTGTAACGAGTGGATTTCCCCCGGAAGTGATAGCGGTAGGAACTGGATTCCAGATTTGATAGGGGTTGGAGGTTGTTTTATATGAGCCCCAAAGCGAGTTTCAAGAAATGTTTCCTGTCGTTCAGGACTAACATCAAGATCCCAAACTCGAGTCCATCAAGAACCGAGAGGGCATACAGTTGTTCAGCGCCATCCACGGAACTGGCCGCTTCATGACTGCATGCAGGATTTCACAAGGTTAGACCACTGGTACATAGATTAGATTCCATGATGTAATAGTCAATTCCCAATAATCGATGGACATCAACATGTTCTGGCTCTACAGTTATCCTGGCCCGATTCGACAACCAAGACAGGGCGAATGATTTATCGCGGTAGTGCGCTGCCGCCATTCATTGGCGTGACCGTTAAACAGCCCAGTAACATAGCGAAATGGACCACCTTCGGCTTGTCAAATGTGAATGTTGTGGTCTGCCGGTAACAATAATTACACCGTTGCAAGAACCTTATGTTGCTGCGGGGAAACACTCACATGTCTCTCTTTAGCTATAAGAATCAATAATTATTCAATTTTTGAGGGTACGAACCGGGAAAGGCTGATCGTTGCTTCCATTTCGCCCAATACATGCTACATCTATGACATTGTAACATAGTATAACACCCATTAATTTAGTCCTTGACGCATGATCTACCCTCCTACAGGTGAATACTAGAATTATGTAGGTTGAGGAGGAGCTAACCTGATTTTTCAGCTAAACGAACCATATGGATCTTTCATATGGCTTATCATACCTATTGGGAGAGCATCTAGTCAGATCTTGCTAGCGAAGCTATATGTGACCTTGTTCCTTTATATATGTACCTATACATATGATTTTACCTCACCTTTTGACATGACAAGTGGAGAATCCCCGCGTAGGTAGATTTGGGGAGATAATAAAGAATATCATCAAGAATATTAACAAGAGATGCATATGGGGAAGTTCGACTGATTTTGCTGACGGATTGGCGTGCTAGATTTCGGCTAACGTACCTGTGGTTAAATGGCAGACAGCCGTTCTCTGCACACCAACTTCCCAAGATTAACGGATATCTCATATCATACAATAATAATGCGAATAGAAGAACATTGGATTGGGGACCGGCTTCGAAATAGATGACCCTTAATGATGAATTTGATCATAGTGGCTGAACTCAACTCTGCTCAACAAGTTCTGGATCGTCGCCGATGGCAAGGTTACATGCAGCCATCCATCCGTCAAATGCATGAGGAGTAAGTCATCCTCAAGCTAGCCTACTATCATTAGTATAGTACTGCTCGTAGTTATAGTATATGAGAGTATAGTATACAGAACCGGATGTGTCAAAGCCAAGGAATTCGCGTGGAACCATCCCAAGGGTCATGATGTCATGGTCTAATTTATTTCCAGTTACTATAAGTAACTATAAACATTATTATTGAATGATATTGAGGAAGGCAAGTCCCTACAGTAAGGTAGTAGCAGTTATACCCGTTAATATTCAGGCGAGTTAAAATATCCCTCCATATGACCATATGTTTCTCCTCTTGCATATCATAAAGACAAATCATCTCCTATTAATGTTTATACACGTAACATCTGCAGCTGACTTTCCAGCATCCTTTAATTAAGTAATAGTGATGTCGTATCTTAGGTAGTACTCCGGCCCCTGTTATTGTTACTTAGTAGCGCAGAATAATATAACCTATCATAGTCCCTGTGAACTTTGTCAAAAGTGGCTGCGTGAAAAAATATCAAGTCCCTGTGTTGTGGGTCCTAGTGGGCGCCCAGTTCATGGGATTTGGCCGGTCTATGGCCAAGACCACAGCATGTCAAAAATCAGAAGCTCATGTAGCGATTGTGCATGCCTTTGGTTTATTAGCTAGTTATCCCAATATCATAGTCTGCGTCCATGACTAGGTTGTGGCCTGCGCATCCATATCCAAATTAATAATAATGGCGTACACAGAATAATACCTGGAAGCTAGAAGCCCACGTCCACAGCAACCACCATCTTCGATGCGAGCGTTCACCACAACAACAATCTGGAGGGAGTGATAAATCAGGTTTCAAAATGGATTTTATATAAAAGGAGCCCGCAACTTTCTAGCGAACAAGACATCTGGACTCTACTTAAACAAGAAATTATGATCCACTTAAGTAGTACCGGCAAGTAACTAAACTAAAATGGGTTATTAGCATTTTTTGGCTTAGTTGCCGCATGTGATAGTTGTATGGAAGAGTATTGAGATTACGTCTTAATACGTGATTTTGTGGGGATGTAATTTAAAATGGATGAGCGAGAAGAAAGGCGGTTTAGCATACGATTGTTACATGTGAAGCCATAATTAAATGCTTTCAGTGTATTATCCCTCATAACTACTGGCTTCATACTAGCCCCACAGCTCCTGGATCCGTAGTGACAGCAAACATTACCCGTAGTTTATCACCTGACGCACGATATTTTAACCATACCATTGCTACCTCCCCACAAAAGTAGCTATGGAGCCACGCAGACACGATAAAAATTTCTGGTTTTTTAATATAACAATTTATCTGTCCTAAAGAAACTATATAATTATTCTTGGTTGCTTCGGAAGCGTTGAGGGAGTCGTATTTGTCTTCCCCACCGATTTACCGTAGTAGGAGCCTTGGAAACATCTAGTGCATCAAGACTGACAATATCTTCCTCTTCTACAGATTTGGGCATCTTTTCCCTTATCCGACCTCTCTTAGCCTGGTTCATATCATTTCCATGCCGTAGATCCGCTTGTTACCCAGATTTCGTCTTCCCTTTTCCACCCCTTTTTTGGCCTTGTTTATAGCCTCGGTGTTCCTTGTTTAAAGCTTTCACTCTCTTCCGCTCTTCGGCCAAACGTTGCTTTTCTTCCTTCTCCTGCTGTCGTCGAGGCTTCTCTTCCTGTTTGGCCTCTCTAGCACATTTCGCAGCTTCTTCTTTCTCGATTTGAAGCTCACGAGCTCGCTGGATTTTACTTGGGCTGTAGAAAATAGCATTACCATCTTTTGGATCTTGGATTTCGAGCAGTAACGGTTTTCCTCGATTTCGCTTCTTTTGTTCATGAACCGGGGCGTTTTCTAGACCATGATATTCGCGTTTCCAGAAGGATGTTCTCGGTTGACAAGCGGAGCATTGTATTATTAAGCTTTTAGGCTCTAAAGTTGCAAACATCGTTAACAACTTCCCTTAGAAGCGTTCTAATGCGACGCCAGTCTTTTGCCTCAAGGACAGAGTCTGAAGACTGGCTCGATGAAGGTCTATCCTTCGGCTCCCTAGGAAGTTATGCGAGAACGGTCTCCGATTGCCAAGGATGTAGACCAACGGATTTCCACCCACTGCTGATATTTTTAACGGTAAACGTCGTCCCCCAGCTTCTCCAGAATAGGCGAAAGAAGTCTCGTTTGGCTATATGACTCAGCTCTCGACAGTCGTGTAAAAATCGCTCTAGTTCATCGCTATAAGCATTGGAGAGAGGGGCAAAGAGACCGACATCTAAAGGCCGCAAAGTATGCGTCGAATGTGGCGGATATACAGCTAGAAGTATCCTATTGGCGTCGCAATAGTTGATGAACTTCATGGTTATGTGGGAGCCGTGATCGTCAAGAATTAGAAGTCTCCGCTTCCTTTTAGCCTTCTCTTTCGTTTCACGATCAAAAATTGTGGTAAGCCATGCGTATTCTAGCTCATGATTTGTCTAGCCACTAGGCGATGAGGTGAAGAAGCAACTATGCTCTGAGGGGTCGTGATCCTGAAGCCAGGAATCTTGAATTCGGTCGGAAGCGGCCTGATAAATCAGACCGGGTGACAGAGACGTTCCATCCGCGCAAATACAAGCAATTGGGGTAATCCACTCCTGATTTCCATCTTGAAGTCTTTGCTTGAATTCTCCCTGCTCATATTGCTGGAGGGAAAAGCTGCTTCGCTTGCTGGTTATTGAGTAACTGCTGATTTTCGTACTGGGCTTGACAGGAGGCTTGCACTCCCCGGTGTCTTCTTGACAGCGTAGATCTTTCAACACCATATTTTCTAGCCACTACAGTATAGTTCAGTCGTTCTCCCGGAGCCAAGGATTCGAATTCCGCAAGAGCAGACTCGATTGGACTCATTTTGGCGGGGTTGTACTTGTTAGAAAAAACGGGCGTACACGCGAACATCATGCGTCAGGTGATAAACCACGGTATGCATCTACATTGACTAGCATATTAATAGATCAGTGGTACCAGAGCCCAGAGAGAGAGGCCCGGGAGGTTTCAATACACTTTTTCCTAGACTGTTGAATTTATTATCGTAGAACTTCCCTCACCCTATCATTCATCCGTGCTCTTCAACTTCTCATCTTCCTCTTATACAACACGTTACACTTGTCGTCGTAAGTATAAGTTACTATTGCAATCCCGGCACTCTTTCTATGTGAAGCCCTTGTCTGTAGCGAATACGGCTAAAAATTACGTAATAAGCTTACTTAATGCTATATTTGACCGTGAGCCTCTCCTCGACGTAGCCTACTTCCAGTTTCGTCTCGGATGAAGTACTACGAGTTCTTCCTTGCTATAGCTGATGAGTGTTCCCGAGAACTTTGCCCCCTCCTCGATCGATAGAATTTCGTATCAAGAATTAACATGGTGCCAGTGAGAAATGCATTTATGATCTGGATTATTGCTCATGCTTATCTCAATTCGCATCGATCAAGTAATATTCGGAGAGAGCCACTATAGATACTTATCCTGAGATTTTTTAGTAGTGTCATTCTTTGCCATGATCTCAGCTCTCAGCTGCAGCACGTACATGCATATGATGTATACACATGTGTAGCACGACGCTTATTGGAAGAACTTGAAAGGTTCTTGTCAGTCCGTGCATCGTTTCACGTGATCCAAAGCTATACCACATTTGTGATGGCCCAGCTAAATAAATTTGGTCATCCGGGTTAGGCTCAAAAGCAACGGGGCTAGCCTTTAGTGGGGTGACCCGACAGTGGGGGTCATTCTTGAGAAGTTGTTACAATAATTATATAAAAAATATTTATATATGCGGAGCCAAAGCTGACGCGCTGGCTCCACTAGCCCTGCCCGAAAGGATGGGACATGGTCACACAGACCTATCGCAAATTTGGGGAAAACCGTTAAGCGCTTTTCTCATATTATAAAAGGAAAAAGAAAAAGTGAGGGATTAAAAAATGGGGGGACATTCATTATTGATTAGTAATCCTTATCATACACCGGAATTACGTGTAACGACCATAATACAACTAGAGTATTTTACGCTAGCGTGACCACTATACCACCTCTACTTAGGTAGAGACGGATGGTATATCAAATGGGGACGAAGTTGTTGTGTAGCAAATGTATAATAACAATCGACCCGGTAATGGGTAACTAAAGGCATTTAAAGGGTAGTTATTGGAGGAACGAAAATTGTAGCCAAGTGAGAGGGAATTTCACCTCGAATACCCCAAGCCACATTGTGTGGCAGCGGGTGCTGACTTTACCACTACACCACAACGCAACGCCAAAAGGCCCAATGGATGACTTGGTAGGTCATCCAGTCAGCGTACTATATGTCAGGTCCCTGACGCCAACAGAATCATTGTGTTGGCTTGTCAGGCTCCTCTTAATATTACATATTAGTACTACCAGGTTTTTAGTGTTAGTATAAAAATCGTTAATTAGTAATACCGAAAATACCAAATTTTAAAATCAAATGTACAGGCCAATAATACGAAAATTACATGCGCGCGAGCGTTCAGGGTTCATGTCGTGCAGAGAACATTGAGTACCTGTAATACATGAAGCTATATAATGGACTAGGCCGTAACTTTGAGTATACACTCAACATTTCCGTGACCTTTTGGTCGAGTGGTGTAGCCCGTATAAAGGCCTAGTGGGTGCGCATTACAGCTGTAGACGCTTGACCATAACATCTAGAACTGCGCGTAAATGGCTGAGGAGGCTCGGCTATAGTTGGAAAGATCTCAGAAAGGGCGTTTTTTTCGATGGCCATGAGCACGAAGATGTTGTCCAGTACAGAAACAGTTCCTCAAAGCCATCCGGAAGATGCTGCCCTATATGGTGGAATTTAACCCAGATGGTTCGATGAAAGAGAAGGAATACCCGAGCGATTGCGCGGTAGGAGGCCCAGACCGCAGAGGCCCAGACCGCCCCAGACCGCCGGCCGATCATCTTCATCACACATGATAAAAGTGTATTCTCTGCTAATGACGGGTCGGCATCAGGCGTGGATCTCAGAGAATGGTACATTTCTACATCCGAAAGGGAAGGGCAAGGGGATTATGGTATCTGGTTTCCTTCTGCCGTGGTCAAGGCTCAACCTGCTGTCTCTCTCCCAAGAACAGCAAGATAAATTAATGGCCTCCGGCATTCCTTCAGAAGCCGTTAAATATTTCGAGTATGGACAAGAGGAAGGTCATTGGGACGGCAGAAAACTCCTAGATCAGGTAAAGAAAGAGATCCCAATTGCCGAAGCCCTTTATCCAGGGTACCAATTCCCCTTCCTTTTTGACAACGCCACTAGTCATTCAGTCTATGCGGATGACGCTCTTATTGAAGGTGGAGGTCAACGTCTGTTTCGTAACGGCTGGTATTCCGATGGCAATGCAGTCGTTGTTCAAGATGTTCTTCACCAGAGTGGACCCTTCGACAGGAATTGTTGCACGCGTCCCCAAACGCATCCAAAAAGTGCTAGAAGAGCACAAATTGTGACCGAGCAATGGCATGGTTCTTGAATGCGGGAAAAAAAGTGTGGTAAAGAATGTTGCCAGGACTTGCTCAAATGCAAAGTTTGCATCAAAGGGTTGAGGTGCGAATCCTGCAAAGCGAGAAAGGCTCATAGTGGCAGCTGCACTCCGAAACGTATGTGCGACAACTGCCATCTTCGAGTGGCGCGCTGCAAATGTCTGTCCAAACAGACCTACACACTGCAAGACGAGACTGCGAGAAGGGTGCGAGGAATGTGACTCGCTATCTGGATGTGCCTCAGAGAGTTAGTTTCCTCTTCTTTCTATCCCACTATTCACGGTGACTCATACGTATTCTTAGATTGCTGCGCTCGCCGGCTTCTTTCGCTACAGCCGGATTTTATTCCGCAGAAGCCGGAGATTGAGGAGGTCATTGAGAGAAGTTCACATGTGGCACTTTTTTACCCGAAATTTCACTACAAACTGAACCATATTGAGTATTTTTGGTGTCAGTCCAAACGGTATGCTTGGGAAAATTGTAGCTACAACATCGAGGGCCTTCGAGAGACAGTTCCTGCTTCGTTAGTACATGTCGCAAACAGCACCATTCTTGCGTGTTACAATAGTTGCCTGAAAAAGATGGAGCTGTATAGGCAAGGAGTGGCTTATGGATCGGGGGAATGAAAGAAGCTGACTTCTCACCGGAAACCGTATTTTCGAGGTTATGATCGTTAGAAGGTTTCCGGTATGTGTATAGATGTTTGGGGTGGTTTGACCGTTTGTCACGCAATGCATACTTATCCTGTTTTGGTTAGCCTATACCATAAATAGGGTAGCCTTATCCTGAATAGGCAAAGAATCCCGCTCACGTGGGTAGGGGACATGTCCCAAAAGTATGCCTTATTTCCTGGGCCCCACATTTGGTATTTTTTTATTAAGTTACTGGAAAAGCAATTTTTTATTGGCTAATACCTAATACACGTTTTTCCCAATTTTCTGATCTTGCTGCGTTGTAACAAGAGCGGGTTGGGGATGTACTTTTCATTGATTTAAATCCACCATAGTAATGCCACGTGATTCGGAATCATATTTGCAAGATATTGCTATATGTAGCCAGCCGCGTATCAATAATAATAATATATATTGTTACGTCTCTTGGCCACCGGTCCATATATACATTGCTCTATACCCTAAGTGCCGCTCTTAGGTCTGTCGGTAAAACATGGTAGTTGTGTATACACACGGGGTTGGTCAATAATCATATAATCATAATTCTTTTTGTATCTTCAAAAGGGAAGGGAAGACGAGAAGCTATTGACAGAATGAAGGATACGGCCAGTTATCCCGACAGCGTCCCTTCTACCACCAGCCAAGTCAACGCTCCCCTCCTCAACCACCACTCACAAGTGTTTTGACATCAGCCTGCTTTATTAGCAACTGCCGGAAGTTTAATTTGCTGTTTATTCGATTTTTTTTTTTTATTCCTTGAGTGGATTGGGGTCTCCCTTTCGTAAGGACACACCGTGCTCATCGCCTCTGGCACTCCCCCTATGCAAGAAATTGGCAAGGCCAATCTTTCCCGTGTGCACTTGAGTGTATATGGAGCTTCCGGCCTTGTGGAGCCCTTCGTGCAACCTCAGGGTCTCCTTGCTTGGGGGCTGCGGGAAAGTCTCTGCTGGGCTATGGGGGCTGGCCCTCCATCTCTCTTCCCATTTCTTTTGTAAAGAGGTTTTGACCAACCTGCCCTCTGCGGTCATATCCTCAGTCCGATTCTCTTGTCCGGCCGGTCCACCCATCCATCCACCCTTCTTGCATTAGGCTTGGATCGCCGATAGCTGTGCCGATTCACGCTGTTGGCTTTCGTAGTATGCCTTAGGGTTTGGATCGCCTGAGTCATAGGCTCTCCCATCGCTTGCAGGAAACCTGTAGGTATCCTGTCTGTCCCCGGAGCCATCTTTGCTAGTGCTGCGGCGACCATGTCCCTGTTGACTTGGGGCGCCTCTTCTATCTCTGCGGGATACTCTGGGTTATAGGTCCACTCAGCCCCTTGTCTCTGTCCTTGGCCTCATGTACTGCGCGCCTCCAGTCTACCCTCTTACCGCCTTTCTCTTCCTCTTGGTTGATCCCTTTCAGCTGATCTGCTAGCACACCCCGCCTTCGCGCTCGTCTCTCTCCCCGAACCACTTCATCTACCTTGTCCGTCCGTTAGCGGCAGCGTGGCACTCCTATCTCCAGAATCGGTTTTGCCACCGCGGTAGCTTCGGCCACTAGCTGGAGCGTAAAGCTATGCAGGTACTGCGCGCACTCGTCGATTTGACCTCTTGAAATGAACCCAGCTGGTATCTGCAGGTGCTCGCTGCCCGCCCTTACTGCCTCCTTATCCATTTATTTCCAAACCTTCTTTGGGGCGGGCAGCTGTGGCGGTTCCCCCAGCGGGAGAGCTATGTGGGCAGCGATAGGTTGGTGATCAGAGCCATGATGTATTGTACTGTCCACCTGACAGTTCACTAGGTGTTGTGCTATTGATTTTGATAAAAACATAAAATCGATGGTAGACTGAGCGGCGGCGGTACCTTCACTTCACCTTCAAGTGATAGTTCTTGGTGGCGTCGCTGGGTCCGTGTTGGCTTGTTCCGTGAGCGTGAGGAGATCCCCCGCCGTCGTGTCTGCCCTCATACTGGGGCCGCCTGACCAAGCAGGGTGGTGAAGATCAAAGTACATGGTCGCCCCCCCTGTCAAGCGCTTCTTGAAGCCTGTATATAGGGCTATTTTCGTCTATCTGGTTTGTAGGCGTGGGCCGTGAGTAAACATTGGCTATCGTTATGGTTCGGTTTGGTAGGCGGAGGGTGAGAGTGGCTATGTCCAATTTAACACATGCCTCTTTGGCAGACGATGGCTTCGAGCCGTTGCCCTTTCGCCCTAGTAGATTTGGAGGAATGCAAGACAGCTCTCTCCAGGCATCTTGAAACTTCCGATAAGCTTCTCTTTCTTGAAGGGTGCTCTCATTTGAGACGTGGCCGTAAGAATAGCCATTGTCATTATCTATTTGATTGCTTTTTTTTGATTTAACTATACCGTTCTAGACGAAACCAAATTTGCGCTATTTTGATGTCCAATTTAACAACAAATAGCTATTTTGGAAACAATGGGCGATGACTAAATCAACTAGATAGGATTGGCAAGCTGATTGGATCTTCCAAGCCGGAATGATACTAAGTCGGCCACAATCGACTGCGGTACCGAGTGTAGTGATTGAATGGCCTACCTGATAGTCCCGACATTTTCTACGGTGGATTGAGTTGTAATATAGCATATACCGACTGAAATATGTTTATTTGTTTTGTCGAGCTATAATTGCCTAAATGGGTCAGACTTCTCGATCGGCCGCTCCGTCCGATCACCTCACGCACGTGGCAATATTCTAGACCACATATAAAGAAGAGACAAGCTGGTACGGGAAAGATACTAACTACCTAGTTCTAGATCAGTGGCTTGACATCAAACCTAGTAGAGGACCCGAAATTGCGAAGTGACCCTAATAGCACCGGTCAACATCACATCAGAATCATCTGCGTCACTATCACTCTCACACAAGCTGTTCAAGGACTCAAGAAGTCCTGTCATGCCCCAATCTGGCGGTATAAACCCTTGCGAAACCCAATTCACCAGGGATTCCACCATTTCAATGTTTTTGGCCGTGAGCCTAGCCCTGCTCCACATGAAAATATCATCGGCGGGATGGATAAGATATCTAACGCCATTTTCGACAGTCATAGATACTGGGCTTAGTGTTCTTCAAAACACTACCACTCATGGGTTTCATCTTGCGTGTCTCAAGGTTGACCGAAGCACAAAAATTCATCATCCATCTCTGGGCACGATGCACCATAGATCTCAGCCCGTAGTCGGAAAAAAGCTGACAGATCTTCACGCCTTTTCCCTTTTTTATTAGAACTATGAAGCGACTCCGGTTGGCATCGTGACTTGTTGGGGAGTGGTAAGTCCCTATATTTCACTTCCCAAAAAATCGACTTTACATGCCTGATTGTATTGTCCATTTCATCAGGTATCCAGGTGGTCGTCGTGTGCTTTTTTGCGCTTGGAGGGTCCAATAAAAGCACAGTAGCTGAATAAGCTGGCACTGCTTCGGATAGGCGGTAATACTTATTCGGTATGAAGACTGCCATATCCACCGCATTGCGCATGCGATGGCCATTAGCATGTTTTTTCTATTCATCAATTTAGCTATATCCGAAGACCACTAGCTAATTGCAACTTATTCTTGTCCTGGAGTAGTGGATTAACAGTTTAACAGTATATCAAATGCTTCCATAGCATTAGATAGAGTAGAAAAAGTTTGTTCTGCACGTAGAGTACCTTCTTTGAACGCCAAAAGGAACTCATGTATTTTCTGAAGCAAACTCCAGTCATCTTTATTCAAATCGTCCTCGCCGATATCTTCGCCATGCTCCATGAGCCAGTCAATAATAGCTACACGGCGCTTCAAGGCCACTTCTATTATATTCCCCCAACTAAAACCATCGTGTGGCGTTATCAATACCAAGGACTACACCAATCGCACGTATCCAACTTTGATAAGGAATATTTGATGTTTTTAAGTGAAACTGCAATACTGTGCAGCTTCCTTAAGGTGGCCATGCTACTCTAGCCGCTAATATCATCTCATGTGCTAGCCTTGGCTCTATTGGAGACACTTTGCTTGCGTTTTCCACCCTTGCCACTCCTTGAGAATTTGGCTGCTGCCTATGTTAATACGTCCAACTCTAGTTCAACTGATACATCATCCTCAAGACCTTGATCAACTTCCTTTAAGGGAGTGTCAGTGGACAGAATAGAGTGCCTTTCTATTGCCAATCACGAGGACGTTTCAACATCTTCACTACCAGTGGTCAGCTTCTCCACTGTGTTAATTATCAATTTCAATGCCTCTTTAGGTTTTGCGAGGAGAAAGGCATGCAGAGCTAAGCTGATTATATGGCCAAGGCAGCGGATGCGATATGCTGAAGCATTCCACTCGACCTATAACAATCACTAGTGGCCATAAGTTGGAAAGAACACAAAAATAAGCTAGTATACTTACCCCAAATTCATCATGCAGGCGCGAAGCACCCAATATTTCAACCAATGCCGAACGGTTTAATCAATTCTACATGTGGGACCCTTGTTGTAGTCCTGAATGGCTCGATTTGCACACTGGGTGTCCGATTAACAAGTTTTGCAATAAGTAGTTCTCGTCTACCCATTACATTTTAACCCCGAGGAAGCCAATTCTATTTGGTGAAGACCAAATATCTGCCAAGAAATGGATCATAGACTTGGCCTCGCGCAGCCTCACTCGAAGCCGATCATCATAAAAACTATAAAATTTCCTATCATGAGAGAGAAGTGTTGACTGGGATTTGATCGGACTCCCTCAATGGTTTAAGAAAGATGCAAAACCACCAAAACTCAAGCCATGTAACAATATTAAATGACAACTTCCCTCGACATACTAGAATCACCAGTGATCTTAAGTACTTAGAACAGTCGAAAGAGTCACGGTTCACTGAGGGATGTGAGGATATTACTGAGAAGCTTTAAAACACTAACATCTCATTAAATTAGCATTAATCTACGTATTTATGTTTTCGTGGGTGCACTTCCTGGCCTCAATGTCAAGATCCTGTTTCCTCAACAGGTGGCCCTTTGCATTTGTTGTGAAATAGCCTTCCCAAAGTGTTTTGTGGGGTCTTCCACAGCGCACTTCAGGCAATAGTGGTTTCAGGATTTTCTTCCTTTACTGTCCTCGTGAAAGCTTTCCTTATCGTCTTTTGCTTCTCGGAAAAAGGCCTAGATAAGCGTTGAGGTAGCTGATGCGGCCGATGCTGTTGGAGAGGGCGATCGTGAGCGAACAGCGGGGACTGTCAGCAGTCATCAGAAATTTTGATAAGAGTCAGTGGCTTCTGTTGGCTCTGCTAAATATGGGAGAGTCCTTGAGGAAATTCTACAGGGATATGTTAATACCTCCTGAGAGCCAGCCTATACTAAGTTGGCCTCAGTAATTTCCTTCTAACCGCCTAACGCCGAGTCTGATTACTACTATATGACCGCGACGGAGTGCAAGAGGGAGGTTGGTCAAAGCCTGTCCTTGCGGCTACGAGAGGGAGACTCTGAGATACGTTACAATCTACTGCCCAAGACACTAAGGATTGAGAGGAGGGTTTCCATTGAACGGTAGGCTAGACTTTCGGCAACTGCCGACAGAGCAGGCTGGATTAAAAAGCTTGTGAGGTTGATGCTACGAGCGATTAGGCCTGATGGGTAAGAGCGGCACCAACTTTCAAGTGTGTAGGAACAATGTATTATAGACACGGATAGAGGTCAAAGGCCGATCGGAGCAATAGAAATATATATTATTATTACTATGATATGTACTACCTAAGTTGAGCGATATCAATGGTTAACTATACGATGATATCATACATATAACTACACTAACAATGATATGATCTTCGGGACAATTGACGCAACCGCGGAGCTCCACAAGTTCAACGCCTAGATTATATATGTATTTAGCAGCACCCCACCATTCAATGGGCCAAATTATCACTTGCTTGCTTGAGGCCAAATTCTTTCATCGTGTTTTAGTATAGGACGCGATTTTCTGGAATTATGATAACAATGCCAGTCGAACGGCCTAGGCCAACTCATCGGGTCATTCGGCCACTACGATAGTCGATTCTATTTGATGGAACAGAAGAAACGTAATGAATTTCGCTTATGATAACAGTGAAAAATGGGGTTTCTTTCTTTCTTTCTTTCCTTTTTTTTTGCCCGGAGTTCTGATAAAGCATGCGGCTAGACAGTTGCAAATAATGATCATAGGGGTAGGGAATCTTAATACATGAATATATTATTAGTACTTATGAGGCTCCGAAATTACTTTTCTCTTTTTTTATATCTAAATATATTTATTGTTATCGCGATGTACTAAGTTGCACATAGTTATAATCAGGCTTATCACACACAAAGGCTACCACTTCTCTATTATTATGCTCGCACTTAGTATGTATTCTTTAACTGAGAAAAAAAAAAAAAGATATTATTCCCGCTGCGACACAGTGCTAGGTTGCCCAGCAATATGGGTAGTATTAACATTAATATAATGTTATTCTACATAGTAATATTTTTTACGTCGAATGTGAAATTTTTCCGCAACGCAGAGGTGCGGTTAGACAAGGCTTTCAAAGGGGACCATTGTTGTGTATCAATATTCGGGTTACCACCGAATAAGAGCTGTAACATAGGATAACGGATTAATCTAGCTTATCTTCCCTGGTAGTGCTTACAATGAGATTGTGATTTCGCGCAATCAAAGAGCAGTGGATAGTGATAACTAATAGTAGCTTAAATGGGACAGGATCTCAGGATATTCTTGGATTTTTTAAGGTTTGAACTTCAATTCGGCATGCATATAGCACTTTAATCTTCGCCGTTATCGCCATGTAATGATAATGCATAATTCCCACTCTTAGTACAATGCCCTGTACTTTAATAGGCGGTATGATAAGTAGAAGTGGAGCGAACTCAATTGATTATTATCCGCGCCTGTAGAGTATCAGATATCCAGCCTGGGTTTATTGAGAACGAGCTTATGTACATACATATATACATTATTACCTGCTTGACATGAACGGTTCGGGTGTGCATCTGCCGTCAATCAGGATATGGATCAAAGCTTCTAGTTCTATTAGGATTAGTGTCCCGTAGCCAACTGAGGTCAAAGGTCACTCTGTAATTCTAGAAGAAAACTAGTACATACTATCGTATCAAAAGAGAGTTTGAAGTTGGACAAAGCGCGAGGTACTTAAATAGAACAGATCGAATTTAACTACTGATAGCATTGCGATGATACACTAGGCAAATCGAGTTCAGATGGAGAGTTGAGATCGGGAATGATGATAGGTCAACTGGGAGGTGATCATGACATTACAACAACGATAAGATTATTATTATCCAAGTTTAACCCACCTTCTGGGGACATAGTAGACGTCGATGGGCACGCTAATCTCCAGTGCTTTCCCCCGTCCCCACTGGGTGTATGTCCTGAAAGATAGCGGAGTATTATTATTATATCGCAGGGCTCTTTCAGGGAAATAAATTCATGTAAGGCTATAATTAGGCGTTCACGGCGCCTTCGCCTAAATTCACTGGTTGAAGGCGAAGGATCACTTGCTAATGATCTCTCTATTCCGTGACTGCGCCATTATCGGACTCCATTGGAAATTCTGCCAGGGATCTGCGTTGCACGAGTTATTATGAGTTAGTTTGAAGCGCATCGTAATCGGCATCCCGATATGAGAGGGAGTGTATCTATAGAGTTCCGTCACTAGGGCTGTGATACATACAATTAGAGTGGGATCGAAACGGTGGATCCTACTCCATAACAGCACTATTTATATACCATTGTAAAAACGCTACTTTCAATTAAGTCTTTGGATCTGGATATCATAGTGGCTTTCTCGGGCCATCCCTATTTAGTAGGATTGGGATGGCTGAGGACGGCGCCTCCGGGGGGGCGCTGTGAGGGAGAAAACAGACGAAAAAGAGTGGCCAGGCTACAGGGCATGCATGGCTTCATGCATGGCTTCATGCAGGGCTGACTCTGGATTGATGTGCTGCTTGCGCCTTGCGTTCTGTGTAACCAGCATACATCTTGTTATATCTGTATATCCCCGGACATCTGCAATATCATAGTCTGTGCTACAGCAGGTTAGAAAATGCTGCTTCTCGAAGCAGCGTCGAACCTGCCTTTAGAAGGTTTGGACCCAAATAGATAATGCATTTTGATTAATATAGTTTAACACTAGGTACCTATCTAGTACTAGTCCTATAGTAGTAGGGTAGTACCATAGTAATCATAAGTAGATAATACTAGTAATGGATGTACCGTACAATAGCAGGTTAGTAATTTTGATTATGGTTCGGTGTCAGCTATTATACTCCCGGCTTATTATTATGTTAATTTATGATACTACTTATAGACTTCTCTTCGGTATGAAAATACCACCGAAAAGCCAAAAGAAAAAAACACATCTGTTCATGCATGTAGTGTCATATTTAATAACGTATGCACCAGGTCATTTGTCATTGGTTGGCCAGTCATAGGGTGTCATCCAGCTATCTGTTAGTTCCAATAAGTGGGCTCGCTCGCCACCACTCATGCCAGGGTATTGATCCAATTGAGGCCGTATATCGACCGGGGAAACAAATTATACTATAGTATGTATACTCACATGTACGGATTGCAGTAACTGCTGGTCACATCCGACGGCCACCAACCAGATGAGGTAGGTGACCCTCTCGGCTTCACGACCTCCTATAGGATGCATATCAGGCTTCATGACCGGACCTACCTCGTGCTGCTTTAGCTAAATTCTGGATATGACAGATGTTTCCCTAATTAACTGTTGATCCTAGATCCCTAATCTAAGTATTACATCCGAGTCTTAGATTAGAACCCTATTCCTATGCTATACAAAGTTACTACTAGCTAGTAGCCAAGTTATCTTAGAGAGAAGAGCAACCGCGGTGCATACTGCATACTTATCATGATACAACTTACAAGACTGCCTGCCATGCGACGCAAAGCCTGGGGGGCATACAGACCTCGCCTCACGTGTTCCCCTGCATATAGATAGATAGACTTCTTATTTCCTTGGGTCATCTTATCTCTCTTTCCTCCCATGGTTAACGCCCATCTCCTATTTTCAGCTCTCCCATTCGCTTATCAGGACTTGGCAGGCGATGGAACCAATCACACCCCTCCGTCCGCCAACTTTCAAATCTGCCATCCGCCACTAACGAATTAAGTAACTCGCCCTTTGCGGTAAAGTGTCCATCATAACGTGCGGCTGGCAGCGATGCGGCTTGGGCTCCCTTGGCAATTTATCGATAGTCCGTCTTCCCCCGTGTTGATGCATCCCAGCTAGACAGCTTCCTTCTGTATATATAAAACACTATTAAAGGAAGAGATGCGACAAATACAGCTTTCTTTCTTTCCCTTCCCCCTTTCCTTTTTTCTTCTTTCTCCTTCCTTCATTGACAGAAAAGTCTTTGGGGTTTTACTCCCGCTTTCAACTTCTCTTCCATCATCGTGTCCGTCGCCTTCGTCGTCCCTCCTGTAGTCCTGGCCTCCCGATATCCGCCTGGTCGCCATGTTGGAGGTACAGTATAATGGGGAGAAGTCCATGGGAGCCACGGACCATAGTGCCGTGAGCCCGGATCGTGATGTTGAGCCAACCGTCTCTGAGGGGCAAGTTAACCCTCTCCGGCGCAGCTTGAAAAGCAGGCATATGCAAATGATTGCCATCGGTACGCCCCTGAAACCCCCAGCCGAGCTGGGAATATGGGCAGACGAGGAGGATGCTGATCCCAGGCAGGCGGTGCCATCGGTGCTGGTCTCTTCGTCGGAACGGGTAATGCTTTGCGGCAAGGAGGTCCGGGCTCTCTGGTAGGGTTCCCTTTGGTGCTGGAAAGTCCCGCCGTCAACGAGGATAAAAGAAGAGAGAGACGAGGGGGGAGGGTTGGGAGAAAACCCAAAGAAACCATACTGATTTTACCGTAGTTGCTGGGTTATATGATCATCGGTTTCATGTTGCTGTTGACCATGCAAGCCCTGGGAGAGCTGGCCGTGCTATATCCCGTCAACGGCGCCTTCTATAGCTACTGTGTGCGCTTTATTGATTCGTCCTGGTAGGTGATCACTAGCCTGCGATCCAAGAGCCTCTTTCCAAGCGTCAAATCATTAACGAGTAGACAAAGGGGGTTTGCCGTTGGCTGGCAGTATGCCATCGGCTGGCTGATCATCCTTCCCTTCGAAATCACCGCGGCCGGACTCACCATCCAGTTCTGGCGATCGGATATCAACATCGGTGTCTGGATCACTGTCTTTCTCGTCGTGCTTTGTGCTGTCCAGATCTTTGGTGTACGAGGATATGGTGAAGGTAGGCTCTCGCTTCTTGAATTCGGATGGGATTTTGATGGAAATCGAATGCAACGGACTAATGTTGTGTAGTGGAGTTCGTGCTCAGTATGATCAAGGTCACTGCGCTCCTCGGGTTTATTATCCTGGGCATTGTCATCGACTGCGGCGGTGCTCCCATCGGCGGATACATTGGTACCCGTTATTGGTACCAGCCTGGCGCGTTCACCAACTTCCTGGGTTTCTGCTCCGTCTTCACCACAGCGGCGTTTGCTTTCTCGGGTACGGAACTATCTGGGTTGGCGGCGGCCGAGTCGGAAAATCCCGCTCAGGCAATTCCCAAGGCCTGCAAGCAGGTCTTTTGGCGTATTGCCATTTTCTACGTCTTGGGAACCTTCATCGTCGGTCTAATCGTACCGTACGATGCCGACTATCTGTTGGGCTCATCCGGCTCGAACACCAAGGCGTCCCCCTTCGTGGTGTCGATCCAGAATGCCGGAATCTCTGGCCTTCCGTCGGTCATGAACGCCGTCATCACCATCTCCGTGCTAAGCGTGGCCAACTCAGCCACGTTCGGGTCCACCCGCACCTTACAGGCCCTAGCCGCGCAGGGGATGGCGCCACCCATCCTCAGCTATGTTGATAAACAGGGTCGGCCGATTGTCTGTGTCATCGTTCAGATCCTGTTCGGCTTTCTGGCTTTCATCAACGAGGCATCCTCCACCGGCAGCATCATCTTCAGCTGGTTGCTGGCCCTGTCGGGAATCTCCAACTTCTTCATCTGGGGGAGCATCTGTCTGGCACATATCCGCTTCCGGAAAGCCTGGGCGTACAACAACCGCAGCGTTGATGAGTTGGCATATGCGGCCCCCCTTGGGGTCATCGGGAGTTGGGTTGGGCTCGGGCTCAACGTGTTGTGTCTCATTGCCGAGTTCTACGTCTCGGTGGCTCCGCTGAACGCTGAGAGCTTCTTCAACAACTACCTGGCGGCCCCGTTGGTGCTCGGTCTCTACATCTTCTGGAAACTTTACTCTAATCTATTGTCCTCCAACCTGAATACAGAGCGCCGCTGGGGGATATTGAGGCCGACGTCAGAGATTGATGTGCTGAGTGATATGCGTGACACTGCTCTAGACAAAGATTTACCGCCAAAGGTAGTCTATAACAGCTTCGGGGAATGGTTGGCAGCTGCGCCGATGCGGATAATCCGTTCGATAATCTAAAAGCAGAAACGGGGGAGAGAAGAAAAAAATAAAATAAAAAGAGAAAATAAGGAAGGTAGGAAACTTGTAATTTTTCAGTCTCTGGCTATGTCTTGCTTGATGGCTGTTTTCACTTTTGCTGCTTGGTCGCTTTAATGACGGACCACCATTCAGCCATCATCAAGGATGTGAATACTCAAAACGATCAATCGTATATAATAAATCCACCGATCAACCAACACAATCAACTTGAGACTCGAGAAAAGGATTCCCTCTTCCTTTTTTTTGTCTCTTTAATTTATTCCCCGCCCTTCCCCTACCTCCAAGCTCTTGTTTGTTGTATCAGTTGGTACCTTGTTCATTCTATAAATATAAATAGTCGTCTATATACCAAGATCATCAGTTCGCAGTTATTCCATAGTTAGTCATCAAGGTTGACACTAGGTTAGTCAACTAACTCATTATAGTCTAGTCCAAGCCTTGCTGAGACTAGGCTAGATACGGACTACGCCCGTAATAGGCTGTTTCCTATAGGCCTATAATTTCAACTAGCTATATTACTGGACGTGGCCTTGATCGTGGAAGAAATACCTGTCTATTCTCCATAATAGAACCACCGTGGTCTTTAACTAAGTTAGGATAAGACTTGGGTTAGTCGTGGCCAGCTAACCCCGGTTAGTAGCTAGTTGACTATACAGAATTTCACTCTCAAGTTAGATTATTTGCACCATGAAGAGGGCGTTGAAAAAACCCACAGAAACGAAGAACCGAAAAGGGAAAGGGAGCTCCGGTGTAAACGAGGTCCTATCGGAAAAATGCATAATCCTTTAACTAGTATATTTATTTAATCGAGCACCCCCCTCAGTGAGGAGAAAACTCGAACAAAGTTTTTTCAAGGGGAAATTGAAAAGCAGGGGGATTGTCTTACAAGAACTGTTCAGCAAAGTGAAGATGCTGAAGCGGTTTCGAAAGATCCACTAACAGTACCTTATAAGATGGGACTCGCTTCACTCCATGATACTACAGGATTTCTTGCTGGGTGTTTCATTAAACAAGCTCCAGAGAAGTCCACTAGTGTCTCAGCATTACCCGAAGAGGATGACTTGGCAATTTAACAACGCTCGAAATGTATTAGCGTGCACACAAGAAATTTTGGGGCTATATTTTACAAGGGATTTTCTAATTCTAATGAAAAAAAACAAAAAGTGGGGCACGAGTACGCTAGTTCAAATGGGTATTAACGGCTGCGCAACGCCCCATTTTACGATACGATACGACTTTGACAGCACAGATCTAATGACTAAATAGGAAATGTAAAGTAATTAATTACATTAACCACACATAATCCTTCCTCGCTGTCTAGAGTAGTTCTCGCATGGCCCATTACGATCCTTCTGAGCCTCCATATTAAGCCTCTCAACAAGGTTTTGCGGAGCAATCAACCGTAGGTAGGCATGCTCTTAGGGTAAGCGACCTGCCCGTCAGATCTGTGTGTGGGAATGTTGGCAGAAATGGCTAGTAACTCAGAGTGATGGTATGAGTAGTTGTAGATGGGATTATGGGATTTGATGAAAAAGTTCGAATGTGTATTGCTTATTTACATTACCACTTAATATAAGCCCTAAGATTTGAACTGGCGTGCTCTCGCCCCACTTTTTATTTTTTCATTAGAATTAGAAAATCCCTTTTACAATCTAACTCTTGAGCGATAATGAGGTCGTGCTTCAAGCGCTCGACACGGGTCTATACTATGGAAGGCTTTCCCCGCTGTGGATTTCTTACTCTACGGACTCGAAGTAAAGAGCAAGAAGTATAGAATCGAGTTGTCGGAAGCATCGAAGTCTGAGTTAAGAAACCGAAGGAATCCAAAGGGGTTAAGGACGAGTACACGAATGCGTTACCACAGATATTTTGCACGTTTCGACAAGCCATCAATAATAATTGCTAGAAGAAGCTTCGTAAATACTAGGACCCCGTGCTTCGGATCCGGACTTGCTTTTCTCAACATCTCAAGGCGATCCTTCCAATGGGTCTCGAAGCACAAGCATATGGGTCCCGATCTACCTCATGCTCAGGATGAGTATCAGCGGTATCTGGAACCGGAACATTCTCTTTTTCGACGGCCAAAGGAAGGCCCCCTGCGAAAGAAAAAAAAAAAAAATAAAAGCCAGTCAATCTCTATGCATTCTGGCTCGATATGAGGGAGAATACTCCCATCATTAGCTCGCATGGCCTTTGACGTGCTTTCAACTCCAGCCATGAGTGCTGAATGTGAGCACGTATTCGGCTCTTCTAAGCTGCTTCTGAGCGAGGATGAAAGAGGACATCATCGAGGCTTCCGAGTGCTTAACAGCATGGGTCCGGGCTCTATAGAAATGGACAAACTTGGCAGCGCTTTCCGTTAAAATTTGAACGTATCAATTCCCCAATAGCTCCTCATTGCATAATACTATAGAAATGCATATATTAGTAACTGCCAAATCAAAAGTAATGAGGTCTCTATGGTAGTTCGGCTTATCCCAATTGGAATAACTGAGTACACCGAATGATATCATGTCTTATTCCTGTTACATCCGTAAGTTACATAGAATGTGCTTCTTTCGTATGTTGTATAATTTATTTATTTTTATCTTTATGCGCGGAATGTTCATATGTATCATGAATAATAAAAGGGGGGGATGATGGATGGACGATAGAATCAATCATGGAGATAGGAATTAGGTATGATAGGATAGAAGAGTGAATCTGTGTACATATATATACAGAGAGCGTTTTTTATTCTCTTTTGATATGTATGGATGCATTTTCTTTGATTTTTGGTGTATGATTGACTAACTGGCCCGCCCTGGGATCAATATAATATCATTAGTTGAGGAGTGACTTGTATTGGTTACATACATGTCTTACATGTTGCATCATGTCGTGACTTGTTCATGCACATATATATACATACATACAAGATCCGTAAGCGAAGAAAAGAGAAACAAAAGAAAATGCACCATGGGAATAATTATGGAATGATGATGTGGTTCCACTCCAGTACATGGAGGAACTTCAAGCGAAGATGTATAAATATGCAAGAGTGCGATATGATGTCTCCACGCCAAACCCCAACCCAGCCGTACAATAGAAATCATTCATTTACATCCCAGTTAGCCCAAGGAAAGGAAAAAAAAAACTAAGGATGCCTCTCAGAAAAATATGGAACAATGGAACAATGCATCGTCCCAACTTGAACGAAGAGGCTGCCTGCCTCACTTTGTCGTTTTGCTGCTTCCTTAAGCCAGTCCGAGTCGGTCATTAGATATATGGTTTCGTCCCAGGTCATCCGGATCTGTTAACTCCGTCATGATCCGTATACTGAGGACCATCATCAGCAACCCAGCTGTCACCACCACGAGGAACCCGAACCCAAACCACCCTAGGATCATCGCTGAAGCGCCCACCCCGCTTAGGACGCTTCCGTTGCCCATGTCTTGCGCTATCGTGCTGGCTGCAACTGAGGCAGTATGCTGCCATAACACGGAAACGAGAACGAAAACGGCGGAGATGAAAACGAGTGCCAATGCAGTTTGTGAAACCGGCCGGGATGGGATTGGTCTCATTTCGACGTCTGGGCTGCCTCCGAGATCATCATGCCAGCCGGGGAAAGTAGCAAGTAGAATGAAGCAGAAGAACTGGAGGATAATAGCAATGATTCTGTCATCTAACGTCAGCTCCGAGCTAGTTGAATCATTTTACGGAGTCAATCGGAATAACCCTAGCAGAGGCATAGAAGAAAACCAACTCACATCAGATAGGGGAAGACAACAGCGTCCTTGAATGTCGATGCAACCCAAATCAGGTTCAGAGGGTCCTGGTCAACGTTCATAACCTGCGCTAGTGCGGTGGCATTCGCATTGCAAATGAATGAGCCGCCATTGGGCTGGATACAGATGCCGAAGTATCCTACCCGAACTTCAAGGTTTGCCCCGCCAACTATATTTGCTATTGCTGTCACAACACCCGGATCTACCTGTGCAGAATTGAAATCCGGCGAGGATTTCTGATAGTAGAGGGAGACGAGGAATATGCTGGGAATCTGGGGAGACGAGGAAGAGCAGCCAGCTAAGAGAAGAGCTATTGGGGAAAAACCATTAGTAACGGCCTCAATCGTGAAACAGTGCAGAACAGAGGCAAACCTACAGAGCAAGATAATAGTAAGACCGATGAATACCATCAATATGTGATGGAATCCCACGACGGACACAAATCCTACAGAAAAGAGCAGCATTAGTGTATGACCATATATGGATTATAAATAACTCTTCGATCAAATCTCCGACCATAGAGAATTTTACGCACTTCTGAACCAGTGACCGATGTCTATTGCCATCCTGGGTGGTCTTCATGTACCCTTTTGGTACTCTTCCCTCACGCGAGCTTCTCTGAGCCTCACTTCTCGGTCTCCCGAGAAGGAGTCCCGCTATCGAGTGTGCCGTCACCCAACACAACACAGAAGGCGTTAGGGTTTGATTCCGACCGTAGAGAAAGTAAGCAACCGTATCGATCCAGAAGATGAAGGCTGCAAACTAAGGAATAGATTGAAGAGGGAATGCAGTTGGCTTTTGTGCTCTGGAATATGAAATTAAAGAATGGATAGCATAGCGTGCAGGGAACCAGGGAGTTTGCTTGTTTTCTCCGCAAATCCGTACCACTTTAAGGCGGGTAGACACGCTGTCTCTCGATCACGATATATCAGTACCTGATTCAGATATAAGTGGAGTCAGATCAAGCATAGCCCTTTCACATTGAATACGGAAGGATGATGTAGGATAGGAGAGACGACAGCGGGGAAAAGAGAGAGGATGGCTGCAGGCTTATAGAAAAACCCCTTCCCCCACTGGTACACGGAACGATTGAATGGTATGGTATCTGTTTCCAAAGAAGCAGCTATCACTGCTATATGCTCAACAAGATCAGGAGGTGAAGCGATTCGGTCATTGAAATGTTGCAAGATAACTATAACATTAGTATGAATAATGTATAGTAAGTATATGAGTAGTTATTTTCTTTCCTATGCTGATGGTTGGTGCAGGGGTGGCTGGGCCAACCAACCTTTGTTTACCTTCCGCGTTTCCCGGGAACCCGCTGTTTTACCGCCCGGCAGAACCCCGCTTAAGAGGAACAATTGGGAATAGTCCAAACTTAATCATTAATTTACGAGATTAGAGTCATCCCGATTGGATCTAGCTCAGTCAAATGGTCCGAACACCACCTATGGGTAATAAGATAAAAGACCCTATCATCTGATTTATCTCAGTTAGCAACTCAAACGGCGCCAGATCAAAATTGGTCTGTCGTGTTTAGTGCATTATAGCGTTCCTTTTTGGATTAGTCTAGACATTATTCTATTTTAAGTTTAGTTTTGGGGGATCTCACTTTTTAAAGTCAAGTAGTGGCAACATACAACAAACACACATCTTTTGTCATTCAAGCTACAAAATCTAATCGACTGCATAGGAGCCAATACCAACCATTATCTGGTTTTCAGGCTATCCACTGCATTTCTAACTCTCGAAATTATAGGTCGAAGAGGATGGGTCGAAAAGCAAATTCTCACATTTACACAACCAAAACGTGTGCTCAGCACCAACCCATGCGTACATACCCTTTTTTTTTTCACCTGGACTGTTTAAAGATACCTTCCAGATCATCCCCATAGCATTTTTATGCTCACAGGGTGGAATCTTTAGGCTCTGTAGAAGCCCTGTGGTGTAACCACCGAAGCCGCAATAACTTCTAACCCAACTCCTCAACTACATCATTTAGCTCCCAACCATTATCACACAACGGACGCTGCTAAGCGCTGCAAGACGCCTAGGTCAAGGACTGCGACACATTTGCAACAAGGGGATCGCTGCTTCCGGAAAAAGAAAGGGTCAGGTGCTAGTGTCATGTCCCGCCACGGGATCTAAAGGGCTTTTGCAAGAGGTCCGAACAAATCCCGGTTGTCCAATCAGTACCCTTTATCCTTGGATTACATTAGCTTGCAGCATGAGCTCTTTACCTGTGCTCTGTGAGAGAAGCGAAAGAAGATGGAATCCTGTGCTATCACTAAGAATTCCTAGTATAAGGGAAGAGAAAAAAGAGGAAATCCTTCCATGCAACTCTATGGATGATGTCAGGCGCGTGGCCCCGGTTTGGGTCACGTGACTCATAGGTCATACTCTCTGTCGACTGCTTGGAAATAAGGAACCACATCAGGAACAAGTATGCGTCGTCTGGATCCGGCCTTAGGGTATCACTTTGGACGGCATCGAAAATTGCCCATCGAGGAAAATTAAACGGAAAATGGAAGCTGCTGCCACCGATCGTACATTCTGAATTATCTTAGAGAAAACAAAAGTGCCGAAGCCGCTAGGCCTCCTGCGCCACAGGATAGGTGTTGCAATGGTCCAGCCTGTAATCCAGGATTGGTAAATATCGTGGAACATCCCGTTAGGAAGACAGAACCCTAGAGACCAACCCCAACCACAAAGGCTGGTATCGTACAGGGTTATATTGTAGAGTGGTGTCGCGGCAGAGCACGGGAAGTCTCTCGAGAGCAAATGTTCGCTCGGTGCCGTGTGCTGCTTTTATATCAACTAGCCATGTTGGGCTTTCACCCGGACCTTTAACAACACGATGAGTATAGTTAGTTTCCTAATCCGCACATCCGCAGAACTCACAACAGTTATCCCACCTAGTGATTGAGGGTGTTAGACAGGTTCATAATGTTCCCGCGCTAACACGTGGACACAATTCAGTTCGGAAAAGGCTCTGATATGAGAGCTTGGCTGGGTTGAGTTCGTCTGCTTTGGGTCCATTTAGGTTTGAGTCTATGGCCAGTACAGCTCTCTTCTTACTGAAAGATGCAGGTGATGTGGCGTGCCTGTAGATCAGAGCTTCCCTTTCTCTCTCTGCGAATGGTACTTGTCTGGTGATGGGGATGCCGGTTTTACCGTAGAGAGATGCGAAGACAATCGGCACCATTGACACAAAGTCCTCCCCTTCTCTGGCTCAGGCCACATCTTCAGCCATAAGGCAACGGGAGAATACTCCTATTAGCATCTTGTAATCCACTGCGACGTGTCTAGAAAGGGGCCTAGTGGTCCAGGTCGTGGGTAGCAAATTCCCCTTTTCGAGCGAGCCAGCAACATTATTATTCCGGCACTTAAAGGCTAAGGGTCGCATTATTAGAACCAGCCAAGAGAAGGTTGAAGGCACCGAGGTAGAGTAGTTTGAAGCAAGGTGTATTTGAAGGTAAGAGGTTCAAGTTGCTTACACAACTACACTAGGTGAGAGATAGTATAGCTTATAATCCACTTAATCTCTAATTGGCTAAATAAGAAATTGTACCATCTTATCTCAATTTCAGCGGTTTCCTCCAAATCCCGTTCGTTTCATTGATCGTTGTCTCTTCACCACCAGCGTGCACGGAAGGGCTTTTCTCAACGTCCAGTAGTACTTGCAACACCATCACTTCCATCACCACCCTCAATGTTGGATCTTCAGCTATCATCTCTACTTGTATCATCCTCACTCCTTTCCCGTCTGTCAAGCCGCGAATCTACTCCCTGCCTGTCAGCCGTCGACGTCGGTCCATAGAGAAGTGCTATGAGGGACAGTGATTTCGATATCAAAAAGGTCCTCAAGGCTTAGGTTATATCGTTGTCTCCTTACCACATGCATAAATGCTTCGTGATAATCTTCGACACCCAGAGGTCCAGCATGTTTCACAAGGAGATTTAAATAGGACATCACTCAAGGTTGGGTTGTCCATCAGTCTCCGCATCATTAGGGCCGCTTAAAGCGGTTAACGACCAGGAGAAGGATGGAATCGACACGTTCGACAATGCTATTCATAGGATGACACCGCGATAAGTCCTGGATGCTGTCGAGTGTGTTCGAGATACGGCATTTACATATGATGTATGGTCCGGTGCAGCTCATGCAGACAAAGAATATATAACTATGCGTCGGTGCCTCTAGCAAGTTAAACCCCCATTACCCTCCAATACGCTATTCGATATGGTGAATTCGCAGATTAGTTCCTCGTCTATACGTCTGGTTCTACGGCGGAGAGCAGACACGATATAGCCATAGCCATAGGATGCTCTTCTTGCACTGGCTCCTTACTGAGGGCATCTCCGATCCCATCCTCCAACATTCTGTCCTATCCTCAGGTCCTGTTAATTTAGTCGACAAAGCAAACAGTTTCAAGCTAATCGGCCTTGCTCTCGAACATGTCAACTGCTGTTACGCGTTAGGCATGCAGACGTATAAGAACTCTACACACGATGCTCTACAGATGTTTAGTCGAATGGCTCTTTCTAGTTCATACAATGCTTAACTTAGAGCAGTCTGCGAATCCTATTTCGGTGAGAAGGCGAACCAAAGCATAACACAAAGTCTGCTCTGCCCGATATCTTTAGTCTCGCCTACTTTGGACCGAGGGGTATGCATCGTCGTGGAAGCCAAGTAGTCTAACCAGCCCTCGGTTCGAGTCGCACAACAGACTTGATATGGGAATGGAGGTCTTGGATAGTAAGATATTCACATTCAATACTCAGAAGTATAGGTCGTCAGGATAGCCTTTCTCTCAACATATCATAGTAGAACCTGGGTGACTGCTCGAGTCGAGCTGAGATGCGAGGACTCATCACGTCACAGCTCAGCCATGTGAAATATTAGTATAAAAATCTAATTGATTGTATCAGAAACATTAACAAGCAGGCGGCTTGAATATGAAGTCGAAATACCAAGGTGTTATGCTGAAAGCTACAGGTTAGGGTGCCTGCTAATAAATTCGAGGATAAAAAATTCTCCATACATGGAAATCCATACAAGGAGCCCTCAGGCAAGGCAAACCGGCGCCTAAAGACTTGATCATTGGCTAATTGCTAGTGTTGTAGGTCAGCATTCAGCCTATAAACCTAAGCCATATCTGGTTTAGCTTTAGGCGCCGCGTGACGCTGTCTGAGTGGCTATAAACTGAGATAACACACGTACTTATATGATATGATACCTTAGCCTCTTCCTTTCATCACCATTATTGATATAAGTGAAGATTATAGCATATATATGGAGCATTCTTCGTTAACTGATTGCACCTTCTATCAATGTCTAATATCGTGATATTCACTAACTAGTCCCAAGGATTGCAGAGTAATTAATAACAAGGCTCAATTCCCAGGCCCGCCCAACTATCAATATATCGAACGCCGAACCTCTATATTATATACCATATTGAGGCCTCCGCTTGCGACGCCTGGTCAACGCGACTCATTCTGTGGTGTAAATGAGAATCGCTTGAGATTCAACGGCGCCGGATTCCCGGTATGACTCCTAGGATCAACATTGTCTTCGTCGCTGCTAGGGGATATCAGATCCTCGCTTCCCTGGCAATTTGTCGCAAATATCGCCTCCTGTCTAGGACGTGTGATGTGATCCGACGCGATTCCTGGAAGTCGAGACCTACCAACCGATGGGATAACGCCTATGCTGTTCAATGATCTCGACCTGGCTAAAGCACTTTGTCCAAGCCTTTGGAGAGGTGTGAGCCTTTGGTAGCTTGGCTCCTTTCTGCCGCCGGTTGATCCCGAAAATACCGGAGACTCATATCTCTTTTGCTTAGTTGGGACATTCTTTTCCCCTCGCTTCCCCACGCTGGCGTCACTCTTCGCGGAACCGGTTAACTCCCCACTTCCCTGAGATGCATACCGAGAGAGCAGAGAAGAGCTATGGTTCCGCGCTTGGAATCTCAGGGTTCCCTCGGAAGGCATATGGTCCGAGTCGGCATTCAGAACACTCGCTGAGGTCTCTTGCGATGCTTCTCGTACCGGAGTGATGGAGGTACTGTCAGTGCTAGGGGTTATAGTCCTTTCAGGCTCCGCCACACTGGAGACAAAGGTTCCGGTTGGCCTCACGAAGGGCCCAGTCGATATCGATTCTGATACACACTCTAATTCCTCTGAGGCCATTTTCAAGACGGTACCCTTCTCTGGAGGATCGGCAGGAACGCCAATATCAGGGAGGTGGGACATGATGTTCTCTGCCGCTTCATCCGAAAATACGCTAATATCAATCTTGCGCGACTTGCTGCTTCTCGCTAGTTTCTGTCTGCACGGACTTGGCCCGCTGGAGCCTGTAAAGAAGCGGCTCCGACACTCTCTCACTGAAGGTAGGGAATCGCCATCAATGTCAGCACATAACCTCTGTCGTTTCCCCGATTGGGAAGTCGCGGCCCTCGCTGCCCGAGCCAGGAATACTTCTCTTTCCGCCGTTCTGAGCATTGGGCTTCCGGTAGGGCGGGGCTCTGGGAGTGAAGGTGCTGAGCGGGTCACGTCATACCGAGCCGGTGCTGTGCTTGACTCCCAGGTATTGTTCGCGTGGCGTTCGAGTAGACGTTGCTGGCTCGGTGACGGCATGAGGTAGTTCGGATCGAGTTCTGCTAGTGGTATTCGCTTGGGCGTGAAGAATTCATTGATAGGTTTTTTTGGCTTAAGCACGGAACAAGATGCTAGGGTTTGTCTCCGGGAAATACTAGTGATGAGCCTTTCCATGATCGGTGGCTTTAAGTTAATGTGCTCTTTTGTCATGGGGTCGAGATCCCCACAGGCAACTCCCAGAGCAATCTCTGGGTCAAGATCATCACCAATGAAAGGCATATCCTCGGCCTTGACACCACCAAGGGGGGTAAGCGTGACAAGCTTTCCGGATTTGGGGCAGAATACCCGCTGATAAATGAATGTGAGTTCTGCCTGTTTAAAATCATCAAGGTAGCCGGAGGGGACTCGGTACCGCCCCTCGAATTGAAGCATCCGCAACACCTTCTCCACGTTTTTATGTTTTCGGATACCTCGATATGCAGTCTTCAATCCCATTTTGGGGATGCTAGGCAAATAATCACAGCCACTGAGGATGCACATACGGCGGAAATCGGCATCCGTCCATCCAATCAAACTGATGTCTCGGCAAGCAGTGAAATCTGCTCGATTGATTTCAATGCAGTCACCGTGTTGATCTAACTTTGATAGAAGACGTTTAGCACCGAACACTAGGAGATCAGAGTCCTCGGATACGATTCCATTGATGATTCCTTGCCGCTCAAGGTACGTCAACTGGGCATCGGCCTCATACGGCGCTACGATGTACTGTATCTTCATCTTCTTCAGCTCCTCAATGAGTTGCCGCGCCATATACGGTGTAACGTCGACTGCTTTCTGAAATTCCTGATAGGCTTCCATTGTTCTTCCTCTGCGATGCAGCTCGAGACCTAGCTTTTTACTCTCTTCTCGTCTTTTTAACCGTTCGGCCTCAGTTCCAGCTTTGCTGGGCAGATTGTTGCCATCGAATACTAAATAGGGTACAACTCCAAAGTACACCAGCATCCGTACACGACTCATCACAAATTCGATATGTCTAAAGTCATATTAGCTATTTTCACTGCTACTGGAAGACGGATCTGTGATACTTGGCTGTGGGCCTGTCCAGAACTAAATCCATCGCACAGGCGACTGTGCCTCGATGAAGCCATCCATAAGCGTCTACTCCAAGAGTCTGGCCGCTGAACTTCTTCAAGTTACAGGGCTTTTGGATTGATTTGAGGAAACTATGGAGGCCTTCTGGTTGCATTAGTCTTAATACCGAGGTTTGGTATGAAGTATACATGCCTTTTATACCCATCTCGAACGTACTGCCCTAAAACCGTGGGTTGTTTACATGAAGTTTGGGAGCTTGTCAGGGTGAATACAAGCCCAACTTAGCCAATCTTGCTAGAAGGGGGCCTCTATACCGAAGAATTAAAGAGGAAAAATACTTGAAATAGAAATAGCCGTAACTCGCGGAACAGATATAGTGCACATTGTGTAGAACTTGAGGGATGTCGAGACACAACGCGCCCGACGCGTGATGTTGAGCTCAGCGCTGAAATCAGCTTTTTGATTGGCCCCCCGAGTTCATCGTACCTTCCCGTGTTCACCGCAGACGGAGATAAATATGGTTAAGTGCCTCTCACTACTATAGTATCCTCGGTGCCATCCCAGAGTACTCTAGCGCTGGCCCTAATGTACAAATGGCATAGTACCACACCCAAAGGCGTATAGCTCACCCCTTGCACCTTTTCTGTGAGATTGGTTCGCTGTCGCGTGACAAGCTAAAATGATGCTAGCAGTGGAGTGGCAGCGCAGTCTTGGCATGCGGTCTATAATAGAATGGGACATTTCAGTATAAGCATGAAAAACAACATTCCGGCCAATGTTACCATAACTATATATGTACCCACTGACACTGGGATCCGCTATTCTGACGGGGCTAACTTGTTTCAGGTATGGAACCGAGCTGCGTGCCGCACAATGTGTATGCAGCGAAGCGGATGACTGTGTGTACGGGATAACCAAGTCAACGACACTTAAAAACTTCATGAAGCCTAATACGTTGTATTTCTAAATTGTATGTAATTAAACCGAGGAAATATGTGATATCCTTCTAGTATCATAGACCCATCTCTGCCACTATGAGCCTGTTTGCCCCGGCGAGCCAGTATACGGCTCCACCCACCGAATACCCTGAACATATGCTCCATGTTGAATTGAGCTATTGTAATCTGTACGCCGGGCTGCCTGGGGATTTGGTGGAGGCGGAGGCGTTGACGGCGGGGGCATCTGCGCTGACGCTGGTCTCCATTCCCGTGACGGCGGTATCAGCCCGTATACTGCGCCTCAGAACTGCAGGAATTGCACAAAGGGTGCGAGATGCGAAGGCTGCCGGAAGCGAAAAGTCCACAGTGGCAAATGCACGCCAAAACGCAACTGTGATAACTGCGAGCTTAGGAAGGAGAGTTGCCGGTGCACCCAAAAGCAGTTCTGTGCTCGTTGTGACAGAAGACGGAAGGAAGGCTGTAAAGAGTGTGAAAGCTTGCCCCCGAAATGCAGCTCGACCGGCCTGTCAATCTTTTTCTTATTACTTTCTTCATACAAATGCTAATTAAATAATTTATAGATTGCTGTGCCCGCCGGCTTCTTTCCCTACAGCCGGACTTTGAAGCGCAACGGTGCGAGATAGAAGAGAAGTTGATGGACGAGGCCCACCGTCACCGGGTCCTTTTCTACCCTAAGTTCCACTGTGAACTTAACCATATCGAGTACTTTTGGTGTTATGCCAAACGATATGCGAGGGAGAATTGTGACTATACTATTGAAGGCCTGCGAACCAATGTGCCTTCCGCATTAGCTCACGTCGGTAACGGCACCATCTCTGCATGCTTTAATAGCTGTATGAGAAAAATGGATCTATATCGGCCAAGGACTTGCATATGGGCCTAGAGAATGGAAGAATCTCACATCACACCAGAAGGCATATCTCCCTGGTGATGATCGATGAGTAGGGTGGCTGTGGAGAGTAATGAGGCGGAGAAGTCACGTGAAAATACCAGACTAGATTTAAATAGGAATAACGTATGCCTAAATTGGTACTTAGAACAACTAGAATTTAGGCCTCTAACCCCTTATTATCTGAATGACCGGTCGATGGCGGTAACGGATGCTCCTCTGAGTCCTCTTCGGCTTCGGATTCCTCGCCGTCGGATTCCAATTACACTAGTGCCACGTGTTTAACCAGGTAGGCAAGACGGCCATCTTCGTCAGGGTCCTCCATCAGAGACTGGCATTCTGGCACCGGAAGGAAGAGTTGTTCCTGGCTGCTATAACCAGCAAGGTCGAAAGATTCGGGGTCTTCGACTTCCGAGGTTATTACCAGGCGGTGACAAACGGCCGCGTTGTTGAAGCTGGTGATGCGACTTGGGAGAAGACACTGTAGGCATAACAAATTTGTTCTTAGGAGTGTATGTGTCCTTTACTCTACAGTAGGATCACTAACCCGCTCTTAACTACAATTTATAAGTTTCATCCAATATGGCGCTTCATATACCTAAAAAGGTACCTAAGTTTTAGTGGTAATGTTTCACGCTCGCTTATACTAAAATAGTTTAGCGGGGTGTTCCTTTCCACCCTTCCCTTGTGTCCCTTTCAATTCCTATATAATAATACACCATTACTCCTAACTAGGGCTGGGCGACATCCAGCCTATGCAATAAAGTACATACATAGTTGGGTTCTATACAAGTCATTTAATACCCTCGCATACTTAAAAACGCAACTAGCCCCAAAGATAGGTCATGACGAAAAATCTTTACAAAGTTCAAAAACAGATTTCTAAGAAGCATGGCAAGCTCAATGCTCTTCATGAAAATAGCAAAGACTCGAAGAGATTGCGGCGAGCAAGCGCCCGGGAAGATAAACTCGCTCGTCTAGCAGTGGCTACATCCAAAGCGAGGCAAAGTTATGGTGAGAATATGCACCTATTCCCCCTTCCTACACCATCGTAGCTATAACGCCGAAGTCCTATGGTACAATCTACAGTAATTTCTGTTACGTGCTATGGAATACGCAGTTAACTAGTAATTACTGGCTCACCGCAGTGGATCGAATTTCATACTTTCAAGAGGGGTTGAAAGCGGCATCAGGATCCATTTCTGATAGCGATATAGTGGAGTTAGTGAGAAGGTGAGTTTCAGTAGTCCTGTCTCTTTCATACCATGATAGTACTGTCGAATGCAATTGACTAATAACTCTCCACATCTCTTTCAAGATACATAAACCGCAATGCTCCCGAGCTCGAACAACTCAAGCAGGAGCGACGAAAAGGTCGACCTCCAAGCAAACGGGAGGAAACCCTCATGCAGCGGATAGAGGCAGAGGAGAAAGAATTCATGACAGGCTTCTGGCTACCCGATCTCACTCACAATGATGCCTGCAAAAAACTGGCGGCTTGGAACGGTAACTGGTCCAGTTTGAGTACGATGAAATTTGTACGGATTACAAACGCTGGTGTGAAGCAACTGTCGACTTTTCCGCCTAGGGGATTATCATGAGCACTAGACGGGCTATATGTATATGTCTATGTTAACGCTTACTAGTACTATTCTATGTGTCATACATCCCGAATTCACGCATTCTCTGATACAGTACGAGTCTAGATAAAAGCACCAGCAACGGGTTTTCTAGACTTAGCCAGGAGGACGAGCCATGGAGGCATCAGCCAATAATCTTCTCCAAGGTCTGATTATCAAATTTCGGGGGAAATACTGAAAAAAGAAGTCCACCCTCATAAATATGGATAAACTTGGCCGCCTGGCGGTGGATACATCCAAAACGAGGCAAAGTTACGAGAACACACATTTACCTTCCATTATCGCTATAATGCTGGAGTCCAGTGATACAATCTGCTGGTAGTTTCCGTTATTTACTATGAGATGAGCTAGGCGGAGTCGGCAGGGAAATAGTTGAACCATGTAGCAATAGGAGAGAGGAAAGACACCATGGGAGAAGGGCAGAGCGACAGGACTCGGTTTCCTAAAACAAGGAGACGTGGAGAGCAAGATGAGGAGAACTAGGGCCAGGCAGGGTTAGCAGGTGGGAAGAAGGAAAGACCCCGACACAGAACAGCTCAAGGGGGCAGGCAGCCGGGTAAAATAGACAGAAGACGAACTGGTCAATCAGGCGGTGCTCGCCAAAGTAGGATAGAACACAGTTCAACTAATTATCATAATGAGTTGAGCCTCTTAGTACATACGGTAGCTACAAAAGCACATCAAAACTTCCCAAATCGTCTGGTGCGCACAACGAAACATTCAATGCGACCCGATTTGAGAGACCCTATACACACTCATCCCAATCTGTCACACCGAGGGAAAGCATCACTACAAGATTTCCCACATATTACTGGCGTAAGGTGTAACCTCTCCGGGATAATGGATTCTGTATAAGGCGGTGTTTGACCCAACTTGGGGATATGTCCAGCGCGCTTAGACATTATAACTGGCATCTTCAGACAGGCTCTATTAAAATTCCTTGACAGAACCCATCATCACGTTTTTGATGCAGCAAGTGGGCGAAAAATCTGACGGAACCCATCGCCCACAAGTACCTTGGGACTTGCACCGGACATTATGTTAAATATCTTCTGGTGACCTTCAAGCTGTGATACTCAGATCCTATCTTGCTATTTATAGTAAGCGTATATGTAATAACACCTACTAGGTATGTATTATGTAATGTACTAACTACATATGGATCATACGAAGCTCTGTGTTCAGAATCAACTGGCCCCGTGAAATTTCTTATCCTATTAATACCTCCAATTCTTCTCCACCCCATAACTGTCCAAGATGCTATCTCTGCGCACCCAGCTGAGTCGCTCATTCTCCCGTACTGTCTCCCGATCCCTCATTGCTTCACGACCGTTCATAGCCCCCCGTCCTCTGTCGACGACTCTCCAGAGACCCAGTCTACCAACATGGAAACCGATCACAAGGCAATCATATTCATTTTTTTCCACTGCGAGGGTGCTGAAGGAGCCGGCCGGTGAAGGTAAGTTGTCATTCAGAATCAACGGATACCTTCTCTTCTCCTCCGAGGAAAACCAAAAAAAATTTCTTGATAGAGGTATTAGTTCCACTAACAGCTACTTTTATTCGCCTATCATTCACAGACGATGTGGAGCTCATTGCCAAGTTGGAAGATGAACTGAGGCATGAGGATGAGTCAGGGCTGGATAATCTTCAAGATTTGGTTGAGAATGTCAAGAACGTGTTGGAGAATGGGCCTTGGGAGGTACACGCTGATGTCCTTTGGTCAGCTTCTTTGCCAATTTACTGATTGTGTGCTATCAGGTTAAGGACCTTCCTGGTGAGCAAGAAGTTGTCTTTACAAAAAAGTTTGGCAATGAAGAGTAAGCTGCGTAAGCATAACAGTCGAAGCCTTTTGGTAACGTCATGTCTGCAGCATCCGCGTCTCCTTTACTGTCGCCGATCTCCAGAGTGTCAATGAACAACAAGAATTCGATGATGCCCTATCGGACGAGATGGATTATTCAGCTGCCGGCCATTCCAACCACGCTGCTAACCAGGCCAAAACGAGTCCAAATGATGTTGATGCTCACCCAGAAGATCGCGTCGCACCAGCCGATCGCGAGTTTGACGAAGAATTGCGGCCTGGCTTTCCCGTTCGTGTGAACGTGATAATCGAGAAGCCTGGCAGTGGCTCTCTACTCTTCCAAACCGTTGTCCAGGATGGCGTCTTCGAGATCGAGCAGGTCTCGTACTTCGCCAAACCCGATCTAGCACATGCAAAGACAGCCGAGAAGGACTGGGCTCGACAGAGCCTATACTCTGGGCCACCCTTCGGGGACCTCGACGAGGATCTGCAAACCTGTTTTGAGCGATATCTTGAGGAAAGAGGCATCGATGCAGGACTAGCGAACATGATCCCAGACTACATTGAAATCAAGGAACAAAAAGAATATGTCGGCTGGCTACAGAGTAAGTTTGTCTGGTCGGGATATTTACATCGATTGGTAACTAACATTCTCCTTTCCCACTAGATGTCAAGAAGTTTACCGGCGCGTAGTAACTAAACAAACCATTTTCTCCTTTCTCTAGTCAATTTCTTACCTACCTATCATAAGAGTAGCTACCCTGGTCTCCATTCAAAGTTATGCGAGACTCGGGGGGAGATTGATGAGGGCGTCGGTACTGACCGCGAAGCATATATGTAATATAGACACTCCAATTGACCGATGACTTTGTAAGCAATTCCCTGGTCTAAAGTACACCCCGGTTAGGTCAGTAAGATGTCTTCCTTTACGCGAAAATTATTGATTCTACACATAAAACCTGTATATGTACATACTTATGACATTTTTCCTCTGCTTCTATCACAAAGTCATCAATCACCAATCCTTCATTCATCCATCCATCCTAATTTGTCATGTACCGAAAAGATCACACCTGTCTCCTTCGACTTTCCATGACCCGTAAAGTAGGCAAACAAGTGTCATGACGAAGGCAATAAGTTAATAACGAAACTCCACCCAGAACGCCTTATATGTTTAATTGCCCATGAATAAACGATGATCCAGATCAATCCGTAATTCAGAAAAGAAAAAAAGGGGGGAATCTGACAGGCCGGAAATACATGTATATATCCATTCAAAAGGAAAAGAGGTGATGAGAAACCCAGCTTGGGCACACATCAAAATTCCATGGCATTAGGACTAGCCGGGGGAACATCTTCATTGCGCTCTCTCTTGCTGCTGGATCGTTCGTCTTTGATCAGCCCAGCAATGAACGAACGGAAATAATCGACGTATGGCTTTAGCCTAGTCTTTTCGTAATTATGAAGCTGGCGCGAAGCGCCAGTTTCAGATTCGTTGGGTATTCTTCCATCACCATCGACGGCGTCGGCTGGAGGTGTAGCTTTAGTTTGATGCCTAGCATCCCATGCGTCGATCTCCGAAAGAAGTTCAGTCACAGTAGGGACCGTAAGAGGGTTGAAACGTTCAGGATATCGGCCATCGATCGGAACACACACACGTCCTGTTCCCGGATGGACAACAAAGGGGCTCTTCAGCAGATGGATCATCTTCTTGCTGACTTCGGCGTCGAGCCGGGGATAGGTGTATTCTAAGACGATATCAAGTTTTGCTTCTAGGAGAGTTGTCGGATTCAGCGTGTTGCTCTTGCATGTCTTTGCTAATGCATCAATGTCGGCCCATTTGCTGGTGCTAGGGCGGTCGGGTGCTGATTCCCATTTCTTGCGGAGCGCATCGTTGAGCGGCTTGTCGGGGAGTAAAGAGAGAAGGCGATCTGCTTGTGCTGAGCTCAAAAATGTATCCTGGTCTACCAAAGTTGTTTGACCAAAGTAAGGCTTCAGGATCTCAAGACTGCGAGAGATATGTGGATGTAATGGGCGCTTCAAGTTCACCCGCTTCCCGCTCTTGTCCCCGCCGCGCACCACTTCGAGGTAACCCGCGATAGCCCTCCGTCTATCATCAGAAAGATGGCGAACCCGCTGATCGCAAACCCAGGCATGTGCACCACGACGGCCAGAATAGACCCACATGATATGTTCGAAACCAAAATCTTCCCGTAGTGCAGTATCGATGACTTTGATGGCCATCGTAACAAACGCCCAGCATTTCTCACATATGTTGGCTTTCGCGCAGCACGTACGAACATCATCGTAATCTGTCAGGTCGATATCGAAGACGAGTTCTTTTGACAAGGGTTTCATTTGACCAGGCCGTAGGGTCTTGCGCCCCCGGAGATCCGTATTGTAGACTGGACCAATTTCGAACCGAGAAGGGTTCATTTTAAGAATAGCCTTGCGGAACCTTCAAAGGGCAACCATCAATCACCATCTGCAATCATATCATTCCTCCTAAACAAATGAAAAAGAGAGACATACAAATCTACGGTGGCATATGACTGATATCGTAGGTACGCATCATTATGGAGCGTCAGAGCAAACTCCCTGTTGCCAAAGTCCGGGGTTGGTTTGACACTGTGATTTAGCCATTGGAAAAGATATCGAAAAGGGAATAAGTGCTGGTAGAAAGTGAGCATAGTATCGGTATCGATCTTAAATGGCGGGGCAGGGGCGGGTGTGCTGGCCAAGTCAGTGTCAGATATAGCTTTATCGAGCCAACATTCGTATCAACTGGTTCTTACAGCGCTGCTGTCTCGTTGATATTTATATCGACCACATCAGTTCCAAGAAATTCATCATCATCACCTCCCCCATCATCACTGAACAAATCTTCTAAGTCGACAGCTTTGTCTGTGTTTGCTATCTCTTCGCCCTCTACCTCAGGCTCCTCTGGAACTAGGCCGTTGACGGGTTCTATCGGAGGGGCATCCAACATGTCCTCGTCATTTCCCTGCTTTGATGGATCACCTGAATCGGCGGGAGAAGCGGAGTGAGCCATCTCCAGAAGAGCCTGGTGAATTGACTAAAACCACCTGCTCACAATTGGCATTGTAATTTGTGAAGACTTGCTTATCTTCAACGCGTGACACGCTAACAAGACGCGTCCCAGGTGCTAGTGGTCTAGCCCTAAGCCCTAAGCCCTAACTTCAGTTCAGCAGATCATTACGTACAGTAAGTACTCATACTAATACGGGGTTCCTCGATACGGGGACAAGCCCCTAGTCGGCGAAAGCGAGTTGTGACGCGAAAGCGAGTTGTGACGTCCCGAC